>JAVSCE010002025.1:0-153671 GCA_032199065.1 Smutsia gigantea
AAGAGAAATCAGAAAACAATTCCATTCACAATTGCATCAAAAAGAATAAAATACCTAGGAATAAACCTAACGAAGGAAGTGAAAGACCTGTACTCTGAAAACTACAAGACACTCCTAAGAGAAATTAAAGAGGACACTATCAAATGGAAATGCATCCCATGCTCTTGGCTAGGAAGAATCAATATTGTCAAATGGCTATACTACCTAAAGCAATCTACAGATTCAATGCAATCCCTATCAAACTACCAACAGCTTTCTTCAATGAACTCGAACAAATAATTCTAAAATTCATATGGAACCACAAAAGACCCCGAATAGCCAAAGCGATCCTGAGAAGGAGGAATAAAACAGGGGGAATTACACTCCCTGACTTCAAGCTCTACTACAAAGCCACAGTAATCAAGACAATTTGGTATTGGCACAAAAACAGACCCACAGACCAGTGGAACAGAATAGAAAATCCAAACATTAACCCAAACATATACAGTCAATTAATATTTGATAAAAGTGCCTTTGATATACAATGGGAGATGACAGCCTCTTCAGCAGCTGGTGTTGGAAAAACTGGACAGCTACATGTAAGAGAATGAAACTGGACTACTGTCTAGCCCCATACACAAAGGTAAACTCAAGGTGGATCAAAGACTTGAATGTAAGTCATGAAACCATAAAACTCTTAGAAAAAAACATAGGCAAAAATCTCCTGGACATAAACATGAGCAACTTCTTCATGAACATATCTCCCCGGGCAAGGGAAACAAAAGCAAAAATGAACAAGTGGGACTATATCAAGCTGAAAAGCTTCTGTACAGCAAAGGACACCATCAGTAGAACAAAAAGACATCCTACAGTATGGGAAAATATATTCATAAAAAACGTATCTGATAAAGGGTTGACATCCAAAATATATAAAGAACTCATGCACCTTAACAAACAGAAAGCAAATAATCCAATTAAGAAATGGGCAGAGGACATGAATAGACACTTCACCAAAGAACAAATTCAGATGGCCAACAGGCACATGAAAAGATGCTCCACATCGCTAATCATCAGAGAAATGCAGATTAAAACCACAATGAGATATCACCTCACACCGGTGAGGATGGCCAACATCCAAAACACAAACAACAACAAATGTTGGCGAGGATGTGGAGAAAAGGGAACCCTCCTACACTGCTGGTGGGACTGCAAATTAGTTCAACCATTGTGGAAAGCAGTATGGAGGTTCCTCAAAAAACTCAAAATAGAAATACCATTTGACCCAGGAATTCCACTCCTAGGAATTTACCCTAAGAATGCAGCAGCCCAATTTGAAAAGGACAGATGCACCCCTATGTTTATTGCAGCACTATTTACAATAGCCAAGAAATGGAAGCAACCTAAGTGTCCATCAGTAGATGAATGGATAAAGAAGATGTGGTACATATACACAATGGAATATTATTCAGCCATAAGAAGAAAACAAATCCTACCATTGCAACAACATGGATGGAGCTAGAGGGTATTATGCTCAGTGAAATAAGCCAAGCCGAAAAAGACAAGTATCAAATGATTTCACTCATATGTGGAGTATAAAACAAAGAAAAAAACTGAAGGAACAAAACAGCAGCAGACTCACAGAACCAAAGAACGGACTAATAGTTACCAAAGGGAAAGGGACTGGGGAAAATGGGCGGGAAGGGAGGGATAAGAGGAAAAAGGGGCATTACGATTAGCAGATGTAATGTTGGGGGGGCACGGGGAGGGCAGTACAACTCAGAGAAGACAAGTAGTGATTCTATAGCATCTCACTACGCTGATGGACAGTGACTGTAATGGGTTTGGTGGGGGGACCTGATGAAGGGGTAGTTTAATAATCGTAATATTGCACATGTAATTGTAAATTAATGATAATAAAATAAATTATATTAAAAAAAAAAAAGAAAAAAGAAAAATTATATGCTAACAAACTGGATAACCTAGAAGAACTGGACAATTTCCAAAAAAATGCAAACTTCCAAGGCTGACCCAGGAAGAAGCAGAAAATCTGAATAGACCAATCACCAGCAAAGAAATTGAATTGGTAATCAAAAACCTACCTAAGAACAAAACGCCTGGACCAGATGATTTCACTGCTGCATTTAATCAAACATTTAGTGAAGACCTAATACCCATCCTCCTTAAAGTTTTCCAAAAAATAGAAGAGGAGGTAATACTTCCAAACTCATTCTATGAAGCCAGCATCACTCTAATACCAACACCAGGTAAAGACACCACAAAAAAAGAAAATCACAGACCAATATTCCTGATGAACATGGATGCAAAAATACTCAAGAAAATATTAGCAAACCGAATTCAAAAATACATCAAAAAGATCATCCACCATGATCAGGGGGGATTCATCCCAGGGATGCAAGGAAGGTACAACATTCGAAAATCCATCAACATCATCCACTACATCAACAAAAAGAAGGACAAAAACCACATGATCATCTCCATAGATGCTGAAAAAGCATTTGACAAAACATCCATTCATGATAAAAACTCTCAACAAAATGGGTACAGAGGGCAAGTACCCAACATAATAAAGTCCATATATGACAAACCCACAGCCAACATTATACTTAACAGCAAGAAGCTGAAAGCTTTTTCTTTAAGATCAGGAACAAGACAAGGATACCCACTCTCCCTACTTTTATTCAACATAGTTCTGGAGGTCCTAGCCACAGCAATCAGACAAAGAAATAAAAGGCATCCAGATAGGCAAGGAAGAAGTAAAACTGTCCCTGTTTTCAGATGACATGATATTATACATAAAAAAAACTAAAGAATCCACTCTAAAACTACTACATCTAATATCTAAATTCAGCAAAGTTGCAGGATACAAAATTAATACACAGATATCTGTTGCATTCCTATACACTAATGTTGAACTAGCAGAAAGAGAAATCAGGAAAACAATTCCATTCACAATTGCATCAAAAAGAATAAAATACCTAGGAATAAACCTAACCAGGGAAGTGAAAGACCTATACCCTGAAAACTACAAGACACTCTTAAGAGAAATTAAAGAGGACACTAATAAATGGAAATTCATCCCATGCTCTTGGCTAGAATTAATATTGTCAAAATGGCCATCCTGCCTAAAGCAATCTACAGATTCAATGCAATCCTTATCAAAATACCTCCAGCATTCTTCAATGAACTAGAGCAAATAGTTCTAAAATTCATATGGAACCACAAAAGACCCCAAATAGCCAAAGCAATCCTGAGAAGGAAGAATAAAGCAGGGGGAATTATGCTCCCTGACTTCACGCTCTACTACAAAGCCACAGTAATCAAAGCAATTTGGTCCTGGCACAAGTACAGACCCACAGACCAGTGGAACAGAATACAGAGCCCAGATATAAACCAAGCATATATGGTCAATTAGTATACGCTAAAGGAGCCATGGATATACAATGGAGAAATGACAGCCTCTTCAACAGCTGGTGTTGGCAAAACTGGACAGCTACATGTAAGAGAATGAATCTGGATTACTGTCTAACCTTATACACAAAAGTAAACTCAAAATGGATCAAAGACCTGCATGTAAGTCATGAAACCATAAAACTCTTAGAAAAACACATAGGCAAAAATCTCTTGGACATAAACATGAGCAACTTCTTCATGAACATATTTCCCCGGGCAAGGGAAACAAAAGCAAAAATGAACAAGTGGGACTATATCAAACTACAAACTTCTGTACAGCAAAGGACACCATCAGTAGAACAAAAAGATATCCTACAGTATGGGAGAATATATTCATAAATGACATATCCTATAAGGGGTTGACATCCAAATTATACAAAGAGCTCACGGACCTCAATGAACAAAAAGCAAATAAGCCAATTAAAAAATGGGCAGAGGACCTGAATAGACACTTCTCCAAAGAAGAAATTCAGATGGCCAACAGGCACATGAAAAGATGCTCCACATCGCTAATCATCAGAGAAATGCAAGTTAAAACCACAATGATACATCACCTCACACTAGTTAGGATGGCCAACATCCAAAAGACAAACAACAACAAATGTTGGAGAGGATGTGGAGAAAGGGAACCCTCCTACACTGCTGGTGGGAATGTAAGCAAGTTCAACCATTGTGGAAAGCAGTATGGAGGTTCCTCAAAAAACTCAAAATAGAAATACCATTTGACCCAGGAATCCCACTCCTAGGAATTTACCCTATGAATGCAGCAGCCCAGTTTGAAAAAGACAGATGCACCCCTATGTTTATCGCAGCACTATTTACAATAGCCAAGAAATGGAAGCAACCTAAGTGTCCATCAGTAGATGAATGGATAAAGAAGATGCAGTACATATACACAATGGAATATTATTCAGCCATAAGAAGAAAACAAATCCTACCAGTTGCAACAACATGGATGGAGCTAGACGGTATTATGCTCAGTGAAATAAGCCAAGCCGAAAAAGACAAGTATCAAATGATTTCACTCATGTGTGGAGTATAAGAACAAAGAAAAAACTGAAGGAACAAAACAGCAGCAGACTCACAGAACCCAAGAATGGACTAACAGTTACCAAAGGGAAAGGGACTGGGGAGGATGGGTGGGAAGGGAGGGATAAGGGGGGAAAGGGGCATTACGATTAGCACACATAATGTCGGGTGGGGGTGGACATGGGTAAGGCAGTATTTACAAAGACGACAAGTAATGATTCTGTAGCATCTTACTATGCTGATGGACAGTGACAGTCATGGGGTATGTGGCGGGGACTTGATAATAGGGGGTCTAGTAACCATAATGTTTTTCAAGTAATTGTACATTAACAATACAAAGGTTTTCCGTTCTTTCACTTTACAAATATCATCTGTATCTTCTCCAATATTTATGTGCTAAGGCACAAGTGGAAAAGAAAATAAAATAGATTCCAACTTAGAAGGTATTAAAGCCATGAATTTGTATTATTAAGGGTTCCCCTGATGATTCTGGTGTGCGCACAGGTTTGGAAACTGCTACTGCAGTGGACACTGACTGGGTTGTCCAACCCTACTCTTGTGAGAGCTTCATCTTCCCTCCACTTCTACTCCAATCCACATGAATGAATACAGTAGTTACTACCTTCCAGATCAGCCAATGATGACTATTCTTAGTGTCAGCCAATAGTCACCAGAGCTGCTTCTCCAAAAATTTAATTCAACTGTGAAGACAGTTGGACCTATAACATTGCTGGTGGCAATGTAAAACAGTATAGCCACTCTGGAAATGTTTAGCAGTTTCTTAAAAAACTAAACATGCAACTACGAAAGAATCTAGCAACTGCACTGGGCATTTATCCCAGAGAAGTGAAGGTTTACGTTCACACAAAAACTATACACAAGCCAGTCATAAAAAGACAAATTCTGTATGATTCCACTTATATGAGATACTTAATCAAAATCATAGAGACAGAAAGTAAAATAGTGGTTGCCAGAAACTGGAGGGAAGGGGAAAATGTTAAGTTATTGTTTAAAAGTACAGAATTTCAGTTTTGCAAGATGAAAGAGTTCTGGAGACAGATGGTGGTGGTAGATGAACAATATAAATGTAATTAATACCACTGCGCTGTACACTTAAAAATAGTTAAAATGTTAAATTTGTTATGTATATTTTACAATTTTTAAAAACGTTACAGGAAAAAAGCCTGTACAGAAATATTTACAGCAGCTTTACTCATAATAAGCAAAAACGGGAAACCACTCAGGTGTCCCTAAACAAGTAGATGCTTAAACAAACCATTGTTTATACTGTGGTACAGCCACACTACACAATACTGCCCAGCAATAAAAACAAACTATTCACACACACTAACTTGAATGAACTATGAAAAGTATTATTATGTGAGTTAAAGAAGCTAGACCCAAAAGATTATAATCTATACAATTCTTACATGACATTCTCAAAAAGACAAAAATACAGGAATGGTGAATAAATCAGTGGTTGCAGGCAGTTATGGATGAAGGAGGGGTTAACTCTAAAAGAGTAACACAAGAGAGTTTATTGGGACGCTAGCATTGTTATCCTACTCATAGTGGTGGTTACAAGTATGTGTACATGTGTTTAAAAATCAGAACTGCACATCAAAAGAGGAAAACATCAATTTACCATCTAATATTTTAAAAGTTTAATGTTTGGAGAAAACATTGGATTGCTATCAGCAAGAAGGGGCTGTTGAGGAAAACAGAGAAGAAAGGGGGGAGCACAATGGAGCCAGAGAGTCAGTGAAGAATGCAAAATGCATGGGGCCTGCAGACAGATGGGAGGGGGAAGAACACATCAGGAGGAGCCAAGGTCGGCTACTGGGTATATCCAAATGGAATCAGGGCTGAAGCTGTTCCACAGACTCAGACAGATGAGGGCATCATCAACACAGGCACTGAATGAAGTTTAGGTAAGATAAGCAAGGTAAACATAGGCAAGCACCTATGAATACAGTAGTTACTACCTTCCAACAGCCTTCCAATCTCCCTCCACCTTCCTTACCAACAGAAAAACACTGTTCCTGGCCCCTGAGAAGAGAGCGTATCCATCTATGCCAATCAAGTCTTTCCGAGACGCCCTTGCAGCTAGGGGTGACCACATAACCCCATTCCAACCTAAGAGATGAAAAAGGACTTTCAGCTACTAAAACCAAACCTAGCAACCACCTATTCCAGTCTGCAAATGGGGCTGTCATGCCTGAAAAGCTGTGAAAGCCACCTTGCATTAAGAGGCAACAAGCCTGGGACAAATGGGCAACTTGGTTCAGGAAAGAAAACAAAGATACAAAGTGCCTGCTGATATAAGTGAATTGCTTCCAGGGTCCTCAACTCCTGAGCCCCAAATTTCAGATGCTGTGGATTAACTGTTAGTTGGTATTCTGCCACTTCCAGCTGAGAATTTTCCCAACTCACTCACTCACTCACTAAGCAAGATACAGAGAGTCAGGAAAGCAGAGGGCCTGGGAATAAGCCCCAAAGAAGAGTAACATCAAACGGGGATGATTGATTCATTCAAGGGCAGTTTCTGTCCTAATGACCTGTGGGAGAGTCTCCACAGAGAGCCAAGCTTTCCATTTCTAACTCCAGGTACCATGTTATGAATGTTACAGCTGAATGGCATGTGGAAGGCTCTACCATGTTTGCAAGGGCTTGTAGTGGAAAGCAATCTTCACCCACCAGTGAACCTCGACAAACAGCCAGGTATTATATGCCACTTAGGAGGAGAAAATATATGGGCTACAATGCATTCCATATACTCTCTCCAGAGATTCACAATGCACGCAAGTATTGTGAAGGCTCTGAGAAGTTCTGCAATAGAGATGTCTACCACATTTCACAGACTTACTTAGCCAGTCCCTTTTCTACAAACAATCCTTTTTACCATGCCAGAGGAAATGCCTCGAACTATGTGATCAGCCAAACCTCGATAGAACCCTGCTACTTTTTAGGTGTGTGTCACCTCTCTGAGCTTCTTTTTTTCATCTGTGAAAACAAAATTTCCACCAACCTCACAAGACTGTTGTGAAGATTAGATGAGATGACACAGGAAAGAGTACAGGAAAGTCCTTATCAGAGCTTCCCTTCCTTCTCTTACTGCCTTACCCTCCCTCCTCACCCCACCAACTCCATTACCACTGCCCCCCTCCCCCTACACCCCACCATGCACAGAGTCATTTAATGAGTTGAGCTAACTTCAGTGTTCTCAGGAAGCAGGACCAACACCAAGCAGCATCTTAGCTTCCCTGCACTAGGTGGCAGGAACAGCTTCTGGGCAAACCTACAAGAATTTAGAGAGCACCAAATGCTCCTAAAATGCGGCAAGGCTCTCATAAAATTGGCAGAGAGCTGTGCCCTCTCTCGACTAGCCTAACTCCATAGCCAGCACTGGCCTTGGTCCATGTGTCCAGAACAACACATGGGGCTTTCAGGACTGCCTTAGAAATTACAGGCACAGCAGGCATGGATGCAGGAAAGCTTCTTTTCATTTACTATTCTTATCAAGTAAAGGCAAAATCAATTATTTCTCTACAAGTGAAAAATTATATTTGATAGCACCGTGTATATGTAAACAATTTTCAAATTACACCTTTTAAAATTATTTTTAAAAATAAAAAATTGATTGAGGACTTCCGGGAAGATGGCGGTGTGAGCAGGGCAGCAGAAATCTCCTCCCAACACTGTATTTCTCTACGAAAACACAACAAATACATCTATTCCTAAAAGAGAGACCAGAATACACAGGAAAGTGCACAGCGTGCAACTACACCCGAGAGGACTCGGCACCCCAAGAGGCGGGTAGGATACGGACCCGCGACCCGGCGGGACCCGAGCCCTCCCCCACCCCAGCGCACCGGCGGGAGGAGAGGATTCCGAGCTGGGAGGGAGTGGAAGTGCACCCCGCGAAGTGGCCAGCCTCGGTGATCTGCGCGGGGAGCGCTGACCCACATCGTGCAGTGCAGCGGAGATCGGAGAGACAGAGGGGCAGGATCTAAGCAGGGAACGCGCCAGGGTGCTTGCAGCCGGCTCCCGGGAAGGAAAAAAAAAAGCGTGCACTTTCTTCAGCGGTCTTAAAGAGACAGGAGCCCAGCGGAGGAGCCGGATCGCCCCAGCACACTCAGCCCAGCAGGCTGGGAGTCCTGGGGAGTTTCAGATGCCTTACCTGGCAACTGAGGAAGCGTAGCCATAATTACACTTCTCACAGAGATCAACAGCCTCCTATTCGTTCCCACCCCTGCCAGAGCGATAAAGGGCCCTGCGGAGCGGCGCAGTCACAGCTGTGGAATAGTGGGGCAATAGCGCCACCTACAGCATTCACACAGAATCTACGTCAGGGGGGCATTTTTGTTTTTCTTGTTTTGTTTTGTTTTTACTTTTCTTTCTTTTTTTCTTTCTTTCTTGCTTCTTTTTTCTCTTTTTTTTTCTCCTTTTTTTTGTTCTCTTTTTAAAGTCTTAAAGGGCCCAACTGCCATACGTGGCAACGATCAGTGACCAATTCTATAGCCATGAAAAGACAGAGGAATATGGTTCAGACCAAAATCAACCAGACAACCCCAGAGAGGGAGTCTGAAGGGATGGAAATGCACAGTCTTCCTGAAAAAGAATTCAGAATAAAAGTCATAACCATGCTGATGGACCTACAGAGAAATGTGCACGAGCTGAGGGAGGAAGTGAGGGAACTGAGGAAAGACAATGCAGAAATCAGACAAGCGATCGACAGACGGGCTTAACAGCAGAATGGATGAGATGCAAGAGACTGTTAATGGAATAGAAATCAGAGAACAGGAGTACAGAGCAGCTGAGGCAGAGACAGATAAAAGGATTTCTAGGAATGAAAGAATATTAAGAGAACTGTGTGACCAATCCAAACGGAACAATACTCGCATTATAGGAGTACCAGAGGAAGAAGAGAGAGAAAAAGGGACACAAAGCGTCTTTCCAGAAATAATTGCTGAAAACTTTCCCTCGCTGGGGAAGGAAGTAGTCTCGCAGTCCACCGAAGCTCATAGATCTCCCAACACAAGGGATCCAAGGAAGACAACACCAAGACACATAATAATTAAGATGGCAAAGATCAAAGATAAAGACAGGGTATTAAAGGCAGCTAGAGAGAGAAAAAAGATCACCTACAAAGGAAACATCATCAGACTATCATCAGACTTCTCAACAGAAACCTTACAGGCCAGAAGAGAATGGCATGATATATTTAACGTTATGAAACAGAAGGGCCTCGAACCAACAATATTGTATCCAGCACGATTATCATTTAAATATGATGGAGGGATTAAACAATTTCCAGACAAATGAAAGTTGAGAGAGTTTGCCTCTCATAAACCACCACTACAGGATATCTTAAATGGACTGCTCTAGATGGAAGCACACCTAAGGCTAAAAAGATGTCACCAGAGAAAATAAAATCATAGCAAAGAAAGCAGACCATCCAAATACTAACTAAAGGCAAAGAATAAAACACCTATTATAGAAAGAATGGAGGAGGAGGAATAAGAAGGGAGAGAAATAAAGAAACATCAGACTGTGTTTACAATAACTTAACAAGAAAGTTAAGTTAGATTGTTAGATAGTAAAGAAGCAACCCTTGAACCCTTGGTAACCACGAATCTAAAGCCAGCAATGGCAATAAGTACATATCTATCAATAATCACCCTAAATGTAAATGGACTGAATGCACCAATCAAAAGACACAGAGTAACAGAATGGATAAAAAAGCAAGACCCATCTATATGCTGCCTACAAGAAACTCACCTCAAATCCAAAGATATACACAGACTAAAAGTGAAGGGATGGAAAAAGATATTTCATGCAAACAACAAAGAGAAAAAAGCAGGTGTTGCAGTACTTGTATCAGACAAAATAGACTTCAAAACGAAGAAAGTAGCAAAAGATAAAGAAGGACATTACATAATGATAAAGGGGTCAGTCCAACAAGAAGATATAACCATTATAAATACATATGCACCCAACACAGGAGCGCCAGCATATGTGAGACAAATACTAACAGAATTAAAGGAGGAAATAGACAGCAATGCATTCATCTTAGGAGACTTCAACACACCACTCACTCCAGAGGACAGATCAACCAGACAGAAAATAAGTAAAGACACAGAGGCACTGAACAACACACTAGAACAGATGGACCTAACAGACATCTACAGAACTCTACACCCAAAAGCAACAGGATACACATTCTTCTCAAGTGCACATGGAACATTTTCCAGAATAGACCACATACTAGGCCACAAAAAGAACCTCAGTAATTTCAAAAATATTGAAATCCTACCAACCAACTTCTCAGATCACCAAGGTATAAAACTAGAAATAAATTTTAGAAAGAAATCAAAAAGGCTCACAAATACATGGAGACTTAACAACACTCTCCTAATTAATCAATGGGTTAACGACCAAATCAAAACAGAAATCAAAGAATATATGGAGACTAATGACAACAACAACACAAAGCCACAACTTCTGTGGGACGCAGCAAAGGCAGTTCTAAGAGGAAAGTATATTGCAATCCAGCCCTATTTAAAGAAGGAAGAACATTCCCAAATGAATAGTCTAAAGACACAATTACTGAAATTGGAAAAAGAAGAACAAATGAGGCCCAAAGTCACCAGAAGGAGGGACATAATAAAGATTAGAGAAGAAATAAATAAAATTGAGAAGAATAAAACAATAGAAAAAATCAATAAAACCAAGAGCTGGTTCTTTGAAAAAATAAACAAAATAGATAAACCCCTAGCCAGACTCATTAAGAGAAAAAGAGAATCTACACACATAAACACAATCAGAAATGAGAAAGGAAAAATCACGACGGACCCCACAGAAATACAAAGAATCATAAGAGAATATTATGAGAATCTATATGCTAACAAGCTGGAAAACATAGAAGAAATGGACAACTTCTTAGAAAAATACAACCTTCCAAGACTGACCAAGCAAGAAACAGAAAAACTAAACAGACCAATCACCAGTGACGAAATCGAATTGGTAATCAAAAACTACCCAAGAACAAAACCCCGGGCCTGATGGATTCACCTCTGAATTCTACCAGACGTATAGAGAAGAAATAACACCGATTCTCCTTAAAGTTTTCCAAAAAATAGAAGAGGAGGGAATACTTCCAAACTCATTCTATGAAGCCAGCATCACTCTAATACCAAAACCGGCAAAGACCTCACCAAAAAAGAAAATTACAGACCAATATCCCTGATGAACGTAGATGCAAAAATACTCAACAAAATATTAGCAAACCGAATTCAAAAATACATCAAGAGGATCATACACCATGATCAAGTGGGATTCATCCCAGGGATGCAAGGATGGTACAACATTCGAAAATCCATCAACATCATCCACCACATCAACAAAAAGAAGAACAAAAACCACATGATCATCTCCATAGATGCTGAAAAAGCATTTGACAAAATTCAGCATCCATTCCTGATTAAAACTCTCAACAAAATGGGTATAGACGGCAAGTACCTCAACATCATAAAGGCCATATATGACAAACCCACAGCTAACATCATACTTAATGGCGAGACGCTGAAAGCTTTTAATCTAAGATCGGGAACAAGACAGGGATGCCCACTCTCTCCACTGTTATTCAACATAGTACTGGAGGTCCTAGCCACAGCAATCGGACAAAACAAAGACATACAAGGCATCCAGATTGGTAAAGAAGAAGTCAAATTGTCACTATTTACAGATGACATGATACTGTACATAAAAAACCCTAAAGATTCCATTCCAAAACTACTAGAACTAATATCTGAATTCAGCAAAGTTGCAGGATACAAAATCAACACACAGAAATCTGTTGCTTTCCTATACACTAATGATGAACTAACAGAAAGAGAAATCAGAAAAACAATTCCATTCACAATTGCATCAAAAAGAATAAAATACCTAGGAATAAACCTAACAAAGGAAGTGAAAGACCTGTACTCTGAAAACTACAAGACACTCCTAAGAGAAATTAAAGTGGACACTAACAATTGGAAATGCATCCTATGCTCTTGGCTAGGAAGACTAAATATTGTCAACATGGCTATACTACCTAGATCAATCTACAGATTCAATGCAATCACTATCAAACTACCAACAGCTTTCTTCAATGAACTGGAACAAATAATTCTAAAATTCATATGGAACCACAAAAGACCCCGAATAGCCAAAGCAATCCTGAGAAGGAGGAATAAAACAGGGGGAATTACACTCCCTGACTTTAAGCTCTACTACGAAGCCACAGTAATCAAGACAATTTGGTATTGGCATAAAAACAGACCCACAGACCAGTGGAACAGAGTAGAAAATCCAAACATTAACCCAAACATATACAGTCAATTAATATTTGATAAAGGAGCCTTGGATATACAATGGGGAGATGACAGCCTCTTCAGCAGCTGGTGTTGGCAAAACTGGACAGCTACATGTAAGAGAATGAAAGTGGACCACTGTGTAACACCATACACAAAGGTAAACTCAAGGTGGATCAAAGACCTGGATGTAAGTCATGAAACCATAAAACTCTTAGAAAAAACATAGGGAAAAATCTCTTGGACATAAACGTAAGTGACTTCTTCATGAATATATCTCCTCAGGGAGGGAAACAAAAGCAAAAATGAACAAGTGGGACTATATCAAGCTGAAAAGCTTCTGTACAGCAAAGGACACCATCAGTAGAACAAAAAGACATCCTACAGTATGGGAGAATATATTCATAAAAAACATATCTGATAAAGGGTTGACATCCAAAATATATAAAGAACTCATGCACCTCAACAAACAAAAAGCAAATAATCCAATTAAGAAATGGGCAGAGGACATGAATAGACACTTCTCCAAAGAAGAAATTCAGATGGCCAACAGGCACATGAAAGATGCTCCACATCGCTAATCATCAGAGAAATGCAGATTAAAACCACAATGAGATATCACCTCACACCAGTGAGGATGGCCAACATCCAAAACACAAACAACAACAAATGTTGGCGAGGATGTGGAGAAAAGGGAACCCTCCTACACTGCTGGTGGGACTGCAAACTAGTTCAACCATTGTGGAAAGCAGTATGGAGGTTCCTCAAAAAACTCAAAATAGAAATACCATTTGACCCAGGAATTCCACTCCTAGGAATTTACCCTAAGAATGCAGCAGCCCAATTTGAAAAGGACAGATGCACCCCTATGTTTATTGCAGCACTATTTACAATAGCCAAGAAATGGAAGCAACCTAAGTGTCCATCAGTAGATGAATGGATAAAGAAGATGTGGTACATATACACAATGGAATATTATTCAGCCATAAGAAGAAAACAAATCCTACCATTTGCAACAACATGGATGGAGCTAGAGGGTATTATGCTCAGTGAAATAAGCCAAGCCGAAAAAGACAAGTATCAAATGATTTCACTCATATGTGGAGTATAAGAACAAAGAAAAAATACTGAGGGAACAAAACAGCAGCAGACTCACAGAACCCAAGAACGGACTAATAGTTACCAAACGGAAAGGGACTGGGGAATATGGGCCGGAAGGGAGGGATAAGAGGGAAGAAGGGGCATTACGATTAGCAGATGTAATGTTGGGGGGGCACAGGGAGGGCAGTACAACTCAGAGAAGACAAGTAGTGATTCTATAGCATCTCACTACGCAGATGGACAGTGACTGTAAGGGGGTTGGTGGGGGGGACCTGATGAAGGGGTAGTTTAATAACCATAATATTGCACATGTAATTGTAGATTAATGATAATAAAATAAATTATATTTATAAAAACAACAACAAAAAATAAGTAGTCCATTAGACCTTGGACTAATAAGTAAAAAAAAAATCCATACTCCAGGGATTAAAAAAAATCTTTGTTGGAAAATGAATTTTCTTAGCTTGTAGGATTGAAGGAATTTTGATAGTCCTTGAGAGTCTTTGGAGACTTTCAGTGTTTCAGCAAGCCCAGTAAACTTAAACTTTAGCCCACCAGAAAATTAAAATATTAAATTTATTTGTTTCTGGCTTGAATGTTGTCAACTAAGTCCTGGTTCTCTCATCTGATTATGATTTCTGATTGGTAGTCAAGTGTCTAATTAAAAATAGGAAAACTATTCAATAAATGCAGTTGCAAAATATTTCAAAATGAGAGATTGTCGGGAAAATGGAAGTTCCTATGGCCAGGATCCTTACCTGACCCTAAACTACTTGATGGTGTAACTGGCCTATTGCTAAGCTGATGCTTCCACAACCTTAGCAATGACCTGTTATTGACTGAGTCACTATATATAAAGAACTCCACTCAGTGGGCTGGGTGGAGGCAAAGATGGAGGCAGATTGTGGACCTGCAGACAGCTGGATGTAGATGTGATTCTAGTACTCTACCTACCACTGTGAGAATAAAGCTGAGTGTGGATAAAGTGAAGGCTCCTATGGCCAGGATTCTCACCTGACCCTGGTCGGCTACCTCACTACATACATGTGGGCAACACGTTGCTATTGACTCTATATATAAAGAGCTCCACCCAGTGCTCTGGGTGACTCGGTGGCATAGCTACACGGCTGCACAGCTGCGGGAGAACAGAGGCTGGAGTGGTGGCAGTGCGGAGGACAGAGACTGAGATGGCTGCGGGGTAGAGAGGCCCAGAGGCAGAGACCGACTTGCTGCATGCAGGCGGTGCTCTGAGTGGATGGAATTCTAGTGATTGACCTGCCACCGTGGGAGTAAAGTTTGGTATAAACCCTTTTACCCCAAGAATGTTCCGTTGTCATTTCTCGGTCTCGCTGTATCCATAGTGAACTTGCCCAGGGCTGAAACCCCCAGGCAAGACAGAGATGTATGGGGGAACATAACAGATGTTCTTATTAATGAGGATGGGTTGGCAGGTATTGTTTTAGAAGAGAATGGAAAGTTGGCGCTGGTTTTGATTTTTCAGGCAAAGTAGCAGGGAGACGTACTTCTTACTAGGAAGCCAGTGAAAATAAATTTATATTTAAAAAAGAGCCACTGATGGGAGTTTGGTAAGAATAACCAATATACAGCTCTAGAAATACAGGATGGTACAGGATAAATGAAAAAATCAGTAATGATTTTTTTTGTTTATACTTTAAACTTACTGTGCTTTATATGTAAATATATTATACCTGTGTAATCCACATTGCTTTTAATAGTTACCATTGTAATTGAGAAATCTTTTCTCTGTGTTTTTCATTGACTTCTAGGTAGTTCCTTTTCCCAAGACTGAACAACAAATAGCCCCTCAGACCCTTTCTGGTGCTGGCATCTAAAATATAAATGGTAAGTCAAAGTTTGCAAACTATTGTTAGTATCATTTTGACAAGGTTTAATGAACAGATGTAAGGAAATGGAAACTTCTTAAAAGTTTGTTGAAAAGATGGTAGAATGGCAGAACTGTGTTAAAGAAATTTTATCCACTAAAAGTTATGTAAAGGACTAACTAGTTTTGTACTGAACAGTTCTAAAATTCCCATACTGCCATTCTTCTGATCTGTTGTTGTAAGGAATGTCAAATGTCTAAAACCCAAGGGTCATTTTCTTGGTGGAGCCTTCTTCTAACCTCTGCCTGGATTAAGATCTTATGTTTTGTTATAACCTCCTTCCCTCCCAGCACTTAAACTCTGTGTCACACCAGTGGTTCTCAAAATATGGTCCCAGACCAGCAGCATCAGCATTGCTTGGGAATTTGAGAAAATGCTTTTGGGCCTTACAACAGATCTACTGAATCAGAAACTACACCCTGTTTTAATAAGCCCTCCAAGTAATTTTGATACCCATTAAAGTTTGAGAACCATTGCCTTCTACTATAGTTGTCAACATTATTTCCTCATAATGGACCATGGCCACCACAGCTCTTAACATAGTGCCACAAACACAGTAAATACTTGATTATTTGACCAGAGAGCACAGGTGTATTTTTCCAGGAGCTGAAAGAACTATAAGACATCATCTGTCTTATAAGAGAATATGTGGAAAGAGGAGACTAAAATATTTGAGCCTTTTTCTTTTCCTGTTTTATAGCAGAGCTGCTTGGAAAGCCTGCACAAAAAGGCCCATAAAGTGTGGACCAACAATAGGATAAAGATGTGGAGCCAATGGGGTATATTTTGGTCCATATCTAGGCCGTAAGCAATGAGCCTTAGTGATTTTTACCCTGTGGAAACCCCAAAACCTTATTTTAGGGAAGAAACTTTATAGCTGGATAACCTAATTAATGTTACATAAATTTAAATTGCCTTGATAGGACTTTTTGGTGAAGATGAGTGAACCTGGTTGCCAAGGTTTTTGAAAGGTAATCAGTATAAATCTAGCTCAGAGTACTGAGTTTTTTTTTTTTTTTTACCTCCCCATGTCTATAAAGTATAGATTCTTTATCTGGCAACTTTGACTTTTTTGTGGGTACAGGACTAGTATGTAGTCAAGATCATGCCTCCCCTAAAGGATCTTATAGTTTAATAGTAATAAGTCAGAATGAAAGGAGGTGGAGACATAAGCCACCTGTTATGGGAACAGGAGGAATAGTCAAGACTTTGGAGAATCTAGGTAGGTTTCCAGGCAATTACTTTTAAACTTTGCTTTTTTTTTTTTTTTT
Source organism: Smutsia gigantea (assembly GCA_032199065.1). NCBI lineage: Eukaryota > Metazoa > Chordata > Mammalia > Pholidota > Manidae > Smutsia > Smutsia gigantea. Next base: position 17,113 of record JAVSCE010002025.1, read on the forward strand.
AAAGTATTTTTCCATAAGTTTATTTGGTCTCTTTGACCAAATGTTATGGCAAAGGCCAAAGTGATTTTTTGTTTTTTAGTGTGCTTTCTTGCAAAGGGGCTTAAAGCTCTTGAAATGAGGTTTGAGTGGATCTGGTACCTGTATTTTGAATGACACAGCTGCCTGATAAGTGATGTTTTTATCCCTTAAGACAAGGGTGGCTGACCTGGTGTATCTGGTTGTCCCAGGATAATTGTTCCCCCTTTGATGTTCAAGAGTACCTTGGTTTGGGTAAAAAATTATGTGATTACCCCAATTCAGACTACCTGTCCTTTTTTTTAATTTTGGTATCATTAATCTACAATTCCATGTGCAACATTATGGTGACTAGACTCCCCACATCATCAAGTCCCCACCACATACCCCATTACAGTCACTGTCCATCAGCATAGTGAGATGTTATAGAATCACTACCTGTCTTCTCTGAGTCGTACAGCCCTCCCCGTGCAACCCCCCTACATTATGTCTGCTAATCATAAAGCCCCCTTTTCCCCCTTGTTCCTCCCTTCCCACCCATCCTCCCCAGTCCCTTTCCCTTTGGTAACTGTTAGTCCATTCTTGGGTTCTGTGAGACTACCTGTCCTTTTAGGGGAAGATTCCATATACCTAAAATATGATGAAGACATATTTATATTTTTGGGCCATTTTCTCTTTAGAAACATTCTCGTTTTCACATAGTCTGTTAATATAGTGTTAATAAACCAAAGCATAATTCAAAAAATTCCAAATGTATGTAAGGCCTTAGATCAGGAGATAAAAATCTTATATTATGTGAATTTAAGGGAGAAAGTCAGTAGCCCTCCTTTGTACAATGTATACTAGAATGTGCTAGATACTAAAAGTGTTTTTTTCTCCTTCTATTGTCTGCTTTAACTATTTAATTAAATAATATCATTTGAAAAGGATCTAGAAAATACTTAGGTATGGATACAACCCCTAAGGGCAGAAAATATTCATTTAGTTACAGCTTCTACTTTTTAATTGTTTAAATATACCTAACTAATCAGTAAACTAGCAAAAAACCCCCAAATCATTATTTTAAAATTAGCTAGGTTTGATAAAAAATTTCAGCTTAAGAGGAACTGTTTTGGCCCATTACACGTTGGGTCTTGGTTGAATTTAAGCACCAAGTATTTGAATATCTACCAGATGCATAGCACCAGGCTAGGGGTATAGCAAATACAAAGCAGCATGTGAATCTGACTTCCCTCAGGAAGGTTTGTGGTATGGTTGAGTCTAGAGACAGGTTTAAATGAGGTGAGGATTAAGATTTGGACTTAAAAAAAAGAAAAAGCTAGAAAAGGGAGTTAAATGCTTGAAGGGGTGTGCGACATCTCTGACACCAAATTCAGTGGTGTATTTTTTTTCCTTCATATATGTATAATGATAACGATATTATACACAGTGGTAATAGTGGTATGACTTCATTTGGGTACCTGGACCTGATTCCAATATGTGTAAATATGTGGGAGGGTGTCTTTCCACACATACTTACACCAAGCAGTTCTCGAGCAACATCATGGTGTCCGAGAACTCAACTCAATTCTGATGTTATCTGCTCAGAGACAGCACCAGATTCCCAGGTTAAGGGCTCTGTGCTATAAGACTGCCCTCCACCTCCCACTCCAGGTGCTGGTCACAAGCCCCAACGCAATTCCCTGTGATTCCGACCTACTGGCTGCAGATAGGTTTCCACGACCTGCCCCTTAGATTTGATTAATTTGCTAGAATGGCTCACAGAACTCAGAAAACACTTAACATTGACCAGTTTAATAAAGGATACCATAGAGGATACAAATTAACAGCCAGATGGAGAAACATAGGGCAAGTTCCCAAATAAAGGAGCTTCTGTACTTGTGGAGCTTGGGCCTGGCTCAGTGACACGTGGAAGTGTTCTGGTTCCCCAAGCATAGAAGCTCTCTCCAACTAAGAAGCAGGGTCCAGCTGAGCAAAGCAGGCAGAGCAGAGCAACACAGAGAGAGAGAGAGCAAGAACTCTTCTCATGGCTTTCGTGAGTGCTTCATTGCATAGTCATAATTGACTAAACTATTGGCCATTGGCTGATTCACCCTCCAGCCCTGCCCTTGGGTGGGGAGTCCAAAAGTCTCTCATTAACATGACAAAACATCTGTTTCATCTTTAAGACTCTGTAGTGTTTTCAGGATCTGTGGATGAAGACCAATATATCTGGGAAATATATATTTGGTGATAAGAATGACCAAATATGTATTTCTTATAACTAATTATATTACAGGGTGACATTTTTTTTTACTTTTAGTTATTTTTTAAATTTAAATATTGTTGATATACAATCTTGTATTCATTTCAAATATACAACACTGTGGTTCCACAGTTCCCCATATTATTAAATCCTCACCCTCACTAGTGCAGTTACTATCTGTCAGTATAGGAAGATGTTATAGAATCATTGGCTGTATTCTCCATGCTGTACTACCATCCCCATGACCAACTTATATTATGATTGAGAATTTTCTGCCTCTTTATCCCCCTTACCCTCCCCACTTACCCACCCCAACTCCTCCCCCATGGTAACTACCAGTCACTTTTCAGTGTCTGTGTTTACAGCTATTTTATTCATTTTGTTTTGTTTTTATATTTCACAAATAATTGAAATCATATGGTATGTTTTTCTCTGCCTGGCTTATTTCACTGAGCATAATACCCTCTAGGTCCATTCATGTTGCAAATGGCAGGTTTCTTTTTTTATGGCTGAATAATGTACCATTGTGTATATATACCACTTTTTTTTTTCAGAGTATGTAAAGAGTAGTTTTTCTTTTTAATTAAGGTGTCATTGATATATAATCTTATGAAGGTTTCACATGAACAACCTTGTGGTTTCAACATTTACCCATATTATTAAGGCCCCCCACCACACAGTTGCAATCACTGTCTATCAGTTTAGTAAGATGATATAGAGTCATTACTTGTCTTCTCTGTGCTGTACTGCCTCCCCTGTGACCTACCTATATTGTATGTGCTAATTATAATGCACCTTAATCCCCTTCTCCCTCCCTCCCTACCCACCCTCCCCCACCCTTTCCCTTTGGTAACCACTATCCCTTCTTGGAGTCTGTGAGTCTGTTGCTGTTGTGTTCCTTCAGTTTTGCTTTGTTGTTACACCCCACAAATGAGTGAAATCACTAGGTATTTGTCCTTCTCTGCCTGGCTTATTTCACTGAGCATAATACCCTCTAGTTCCATCCATGTTGTTGCAAATGGTAGGATTTGTTTCTTTTATGGATGAATAATATTCCATTGTGTACCACATCTTTATTCATTCATCTACTGATGGACACTTAGCTTGCTTCCATATCTTGGCCATTGTAAATAGTGCTGCAATAAATGTAGGGGCGATTTGTCTTTTTGAAGATTCCCAAAGTTTTAAGAGACTTAGTAATAAATCCTCTGTCTGCTGGCTCTTTAATCTACAACTTCTCCATCAGTTTTTCTGACCTATGGGTAGAAAGAACATTGAGGTAGTGTCATTTTGATGGTGTTTTTGTGGACGATCTAAGTTTGATGTGTGCTGGCAGCATTTCAAATAGAGTTCTAGACAGCTCTTTCTGTAAAGTCTGATTTAAAGCCATCAGGACTTTCTCTGCATTCTATTGTGGCAGAGGAGGACTTAGCATAGAAAAAACTTTTTTTAAAGAAAAATTTGTCTAAGAATCTTTGAAGATTTAGAATATAACATTAGTGATATTAAAATTATGTTAATATCATAGAACTAATGATATTAGTTTTAAAAAGTTACTCTACCTTTTCATCAGGACTTACAGTTGTTATGATGTTTATCATCCAGAGTCTCTTTAAGTCTCTTGAGTTACTGTAGGAGATGACCAAAAGAGGAAAGTTGGTTGGAAACCAGAACTAGAGCATTGATCTAGATAACCAGCTCTAGAAAATAAAGTTATTTTATCAAAAATAGTTGATATTACTGAATGTCAGGGTAGGAATAGATGATTTTGTACTAGCTTCTGTTTTTTTATAGTTCTCTTCCCTCAGTAGTTAACTGAGTGTGTTTATGTGGTGTTTAACTCCATTGATAGTTCTTCTCTTAGGTGTGCTCTTCAAGCTTGTTGGGTTCGGGATCCTGACCTTGTTGAATTCTTTTCCCTTCATATCAGTGCTTTATTCCTTGAAAATCTTACACAGAATCAAAAACCTTGTGTAATCAAGTCCTTGAGTGATTGAAGTCCTATGTGGAGATTTAGGGAAGAAATGAAGTACTCAGGGCCAATGAATACTGCTTTTTTAAAAAATTCATAATCGAAGCTTAGGCATCTGCATGTCTATGAACCTAGTGGCCATCTCACTTTAAGAGTCCAACTTAAAGGTATTCTGCTCTTTGTTCCAGAAACTTCTATAAGATGATTTACCTTACCTTTCACAAACTAGCATTTTTGTAGGGAATGTCTTAAGAACAAATGAAGGAGAATGACACTGTGTGTTATCTAGAAAGAAGGAGAGGAGGTTAGCTGGCAACAGATATGTGCCTTCCTTCTGTAGTCTGTTACTGGGAAGTGGCTGTTCTGCCACGGACTGCATTCCCATCTCCCTTATGGTTAGGTATGGTCATGTGACTACATTTTGCCAATGCAGTGTGAGTAGAAGTATTCTCCTCTGGGCTGAGGTGTTTAGGAGGCAGCTGCCCTGTCTCCATTCTCTTTCTGTGGCAGCCGGGGAATCTAGGTGTAGAAGGTAACAGTCACAAGACGAAAAGAGCCTCAAATCACCACCTCCACTGAATACTTGCACTGGCCTTGTATGCAAGGAAACTTCTGTTGTGTTAAACCATGATATTAACACAATTTGGACGTTATCTGTTAAAGGAGCTTTCATTGCTCTAATATATACATCTTTATTTAGTATTAATCCATTTTATGAGGGAGGTATTACTCCTTTTAAGGATGAGGAAGATGTGTTTGAGAAGCAACTTCCTTTAAGGCCGAGGCAGATAGTTGAACCTAATCTGACTGAAAAGCTAGTGAGTTCTCCGTTATAACAAGCTGCGTCTTAGAGAAAGGAAATCACTTGAGATAGGATAAATCCCAGCCTTTCAGATTACAAGTTTTGGTTTATACCAGTAAATTTTTTTCTATGGAGAGTGACCAGGTATTGACAAGATACGATTCTTTAAACTGTTGTAATTTAGTTTTAATTTTATCCTTTTTATCGAGTTGTCCTTCCAGGGACAGATGAAATTCTCAAATGTACTTTTTTGATTGTTTTGATGAAGGATTTTGTGGGAGGCGTCTTAAGACTTAGCAAATAAGCACTGTCCTGTATAACTATGAAGGACTTGGGGCCCAAGCACCCTTGCTCACCCGTGTTCCAGACGTCAGGGTCAAGAATCCGGTTGGCAGTACCAGAAAGTTTTTCACTTGGTCCCGAATTTGGAGAGATAACCTTTGGAAGATTAAATGGCTCTGACATAAAGCAGACCAAAAGTTATAGAAGCAGAGTAGAAACTTCCTTTTTTTTTAAAATTCCTTTCATTGGTTAAGACTTCCATAACTGGAATATGGAATATGGAGCTGGGGGGGGCGGGTGAGGAGATAGAACCTGGTACCACTTATCTGCCCCCCCTCCAAAAAAAAAAATCTTACCATTGTCTATAGCAGTTCTATTGACACAGCTAGCTTCATGTTCCTTGAGCCTTTTGATTGGGACCACATGACAAGCATTATGTTTGTAGTTAGCCATTTTCTTTTAAAGCTATCTTTGGATTTTTCTGAAAGGAAAAAGTTCCTCTTAAATGGCTATTAGGTTTTACCTGTACTCTACCCTCCATTCCTTTCTGGAAATGCTGAAGATGTGCCATGTTCCATCATTTAGAATTACCAGGTGCTATGTATGGTCAGAAGCTTGTTCTTTTAAAAAAAGTCTTTAACCTTTTATATTATGGACTTATTTTTCTTTCTGTAGTGACTTAACAGTTCTTCTCAGGAAAGCTTACCTTTCTACATGATCCAAGTGGTACTGTAACCTGCAGGCTGGCATCCTGCGGTTTGGGTCATAAGGACATATTTCTAAGGCTTCTGGCTCCATGAGGCCTAAATAACAGGAACCATGGTTGGCAATGAACATATTGACATTTCAGAGCAGGTAGTCTTTTAACATAGGCCTCTTTTCTGTTCTCAAAAGAGTGTTGTGAACAGTTTGGGTATCTTAAGTCTTAACCTTGGAAATTTTGGATAATTAAAGCATTAGCCTAGCCAGTTAGGTAATAGGAGAAAGTCACTGCTTATATGCCTTGGAAGACCAAAAATTAACACTTGTATATAATTTTTAGTCTTACAGCTTGTTTTAAATAGAGTGTTTTGCCCCCAAATCAAGTATTAAACAAGCAGGATTCCTTGGAAAACTCACAGTGCTGGGGTAAGGTAAAGTTTAACACCATAAGCTTGAGTGCTAGAGAAAGCAAGGCTGGGGCAGCTGGTTCCTTTATTGTTTAGCATTGCTCCCTCCCATATCTTCGCCAAACTTATCTAAAATCAGTGCTTTTCCAGACGACGATGCTACTTGTCAGAAGGGCAGTATAGCCACTTTTGGGAAGAGAGGATCAGAAGAGTGAACAGTACCATGTTTAAGTTCAGGCTTTATAACTATCTGAGACTGGCAGTCTGAGATCTCTAAAGTTGTAGTTTTACCATATGAAGGCTCCTAGAAGTGAACTAAGAATATACCATCTCAAATCTGCTGCTTTTGACTGCTAGTAGGAAGTCTACTTTCCCTTATGGCTAGCTCTCTTTAGCTGTCCTAGCAGACATTCACTTCAAGGACTCCCGAGTTTCTAGGCAACAGCTACAGCCAAGATTTCTGCAAATTAGGGACAGTATAGTCTGATAGAGGGGAAAAAGATCAAGGCAGACTGGTATATGCAGTAGGGATAGAAAAATGCCTAGAATAGCCCATTCCATTTCTCTTTGCATCAAGCCTAGGGCATAGACAAAGGGCACAGAGCTAGACTGTTCAATGTCAGATTTTCCTGAGGGCATTTAGGTGATTAAGTCCAGGGATTTAGATTTAGGTGCCTTTCGGGAACACAAGCCAGGGTGGTTCTTTAAAGCTTACACTGCATGTTAATGATATTATTAGAGCCATGAACACTTATTATGAAGTAAATAGGCTTCCTGGAAAATAAAGGCTGCAGAATAATCCAATATTACACAGTTATTTTTAGATTCTTAACAATAATGGGAAAAGAGCTTTAATACCTAAATGTAGTCTTCAGATAACCCCCAAGCTCTTATTTAGCCAACAGCCTGGAGAAGTATGAAGTTTGACGAAATTGGTAAGGCTGGTCTTCATAACAAAGAGTGCTTTAGAATAGGCAGTGAGAATTGGTGACATGGGATCATTCACCTAAATATTGATAGCTGAATATCCTATGCAGGGAGGTCAAGACTATGAAACATGTTAGACTTGGCAAGAGTATTCGAACTTTGATGCTACCTTGACAATTAAATCTAGTCTAAAGACTTTCAAGACTTACCTTACTCTTGAAGTAGCTTAAGAGTCTGAAGGGAAGTGTCACTTAAAGAGGAAACCAATCCTTTTGTAAGGCAAAACAAGGCAAATAGCTGCAGTTTGAGGAGAGGGAAGGCACAGTACCTTTGTCAAGTGATGTGAATCAACTCTCTGTTCAGGCTACTCAATTCCTCTTCTCCCACCATATGTTCTATGGTTTCTCAGAGGTTGAAAATTTTTGATGTCATAATTAGGTCTTGAACAAGTGGTTGTTCTCAGTCCTGGTTGTGCATGAGAATCATTGAGTAGTTTTAAAGCAACAGATCCTTTGGCCCCATTCCAGAACTATTGGATTAGCATCTTCACAAATGTGGTCTGGCTAACTATGGCTTTAAAAGAGTTCCACAGGGGATTCTGATTTGTAGCCAGGGTTACTAGGCCCTGCTCTGGAGTACTTAAGCCACCCTGAGAAGCATTCCTCCAGTTTCTAGGAGAAACTGCTGCATGGTCTTTGCAATGCAGGTCCTCTTCAGGGGGCATGATTAGTCCCATCTTTAAACCTGGCCTTTTTCTCTATGGGGTGCCAAATAGAATTCTGCAGAAAGCAACATAAGCTTATTACATGCCAAAAATAAATCATCATTTTACTTTATTTTTGGCATTCCTAATCTAGTGTACCAGGTTGTGGAGAAGTTGGGGTTCCTGTGGCCAGGATCCTCACTGAACTTAAACCACCTGATGATGTAACTGGCCTGTTGCTGGGCTACTGCTTCCACACCTTTAGGCAATAAGCTATTACTGTGCTATATAGAGAGCTCAGCCTGGTGCTCTGGGTGGAGACAGAGACGCTAGTGCTCGACCTACCTACCTCCTGGAGAACAAGCCTGGTAATAAACCATTTCACCCCAAAGAACGTTCTGCTGTCAATTTCTTTGGTCGCATTGAATCCATAGCAAACTTGCCTGGGGCTGAAACCCATCGGCAAGACAATTGGCATAGTTGGCAGGGTTCATTGTTGACCAAGGAAAAAGACAAGCTGCCCTTATGGGAGGGGTGCTTTAGCGGGCTGCCCCTGTGAATAGGGAGACAGTGGATCATCCCCTAATGGGTATGTGGTCTGAGGTGGCTTGCCTCCTAGAGGACTGGGCCCCACTCCAGGACTGGAGGCAAGTGCAGGTGACACCTGAGGCTGTAGGGGAGGCCCTTAGTATAGTAAGCAGATCCTTTGAGAAGCAGAGTGCCCGTGAGGCAGCAGGGACTGTGGGTTGGCTGCTTCTCACAGTATTAAAAAAGTCTACAGAGGAAATGGTGGCACGAGAATGTGAGCTGCAAACTTCTGTGGATTCCCTGAGTAGGGAAATGGCATTGATGCAAGAGGAGGTGGTATGAGAACGTGAGCTGCACACTTTTGTGGATTCCCTGAAGAAAGAGATGGCATTGATACAAGAGCACTGGCAGAAAGTTGCCATTGGAGATGAGACAGCAGTGCTGCCAGGTGTTCTGAAGGAGGAAGAGGCCATCAAGGAAAAAGATGAACTCCTGAGGAAAGCACAGGCAGAGGTGGTATGAGAACATCAGCTGCGAAGCATTGAGCTGAAGGTAAGAGACCTTCTGAAGACTGAGGTAGCATTGCTGCGAGGTACAGTAGAAAAGGTAAAAGTTGTAGCAGAGGAGGCACTTGGGGAAGGGGAGAGAAAGGTGCCGTCAGCCCCAGAAATGGAGGAGCTGGAGAATGATGAAGGGGTGGTGCCGGAGGCACTGGCGCCTCCTGTATTGAAAGCACGCCCAGTGGTTGTAAAGAAAATAAAGACCCAGCAGCTGAAGGTTCCCCAAGGAGAGGAGCAGCCCCCTCCCTGGATTGTGGAGCACTCTGTGGTCTGCCCCTATACTCAGGCTGAGCTGGTGGATTTGGGCTTCTGGTTTAGGCAGAAGCCCCAGAGTCAGTATCAGCTTGGCTCCTGTGTCTGTGGGACTTAGGGGTGGATGGAATTGTTCTGTCGGGGTCAGAGATGGGAAAGCTGTCTTCCCTGACAGTGCAGCCTGCCGTGAGGCAGCCATTACAAAATGCACATCAGACCCCAGGGAGTCACTCCCTCCTCGGTTGGCTCATGGCTGCACTTCGTGCTGTGTGGCCCAATCCGGGTGATCTACCATCCTCTCCTGTTAGATGGTAGACATATGCTGAACTCCAACAGGTGCTACAAGAGCTAGGCATGAGAAATGCCATCTATAGTCCAGAGAATTATGGCCCAGATGAAGAGATTTTCACTACTGGGATGAGAAATATTGTACTTGAAACGGCTCCTACATCCCTCTTTAGGTCTCTAGTGGCTATTCTTTCTCCTCACTTAGGACATCCCATAAGCAAGGTGACATGTACAGTAGCAGACTTAGGAGAGGCTGAAGCAACGAGAATTCAGAAAGAGATAAGATCTGTTGCTCACAAGAAGAATTTACAGGGCCCCATGAAGGTTACAAGGACCCAGATGTGGGTTGATTTAATACGGGCAGGAGCAGATGGAAGGAAATTAGATGGGAAGTCAAATAGGATCTTACTAGAGCTATGGCAACAGCTGAAACCAGAGCAGCAGTTCCAGCCATTAAGACCAAAGAGGCAGAGATCAGAGACAGAGCCACGAGTCTGGCCTCTGTGTTTGCAAGACTTCCTGCTGGAGAGTGAGCCAACCTCACTTGAGCCCACACAGGAAGGTGATTGGGGAACACGGTTTGACTGAGGGGAAGGTCAAGGTATCTGCCCTGAGGGACCAGGGGGGGACTGGAGACCACATGTTGAAATAGCTATTTATTGGTCCCCAGTGAACATACAACGTGTCCTGGCTCTGGTGGACACTGGGGCTGAATGTTCACTGATTCATGGTAACCCTGAGTGGTTCCCCAGGACCCCCACTATCATAGATGGATACGGGGGGAAGGCTATCAGAGTGAAAAAAGCCCAAATCCCTTTGGGAATAGGGCATCTACCCCCAAAAGAGTATACTGTGTATATATCTCCTATCCCTGAGTATATTCTGGGGATTGATATCCTGCAGGGTCTATGGTTGTGGACCACTGCAGGTGAGTTCAGACAGAGAGTATGTGTGGTGAAGGCCGTTCTGAGAGGCATGCTAGGCACCCACCCATAGCTTTGCCTGTACCTCAGCGGGTGACTAATACCAAACAGTACAAACTGCCTGGGGGGCATAAAGAGATTGGAGAAACTCTCCAGGAGCTGGAAAAGGTGGGTATTATAAAGCCCACCCATAGTCCGTTCAATTCCCCAGTGTGACCAGTAAAAAAGCCAGATGGCTCCTGGCATATGACTGTGGATTACAGAGAACTGAATAAGGTCATACCCCCTATGCATGCTGCTGTCCCCTCTATTGCAGCCTTGATGGATACCATCAGCCATGAACTAGGAACATATCATTATGTGGTAGATCTTGCTAATGCCTTCTTTTCCATTAACATTGAGCAGGAAAGTCAGGAGCAGTTTGCCTTCATGTGGGAAGGACGGCAATGGACTTTCACCATCCTCCCACAGGGATACCTCCACAGCCTCACCATCTGTCATGGACTTGTAGCCCAGGACTTGGCTACATGGGAGAAACCGCCAACGGTGCAGCTGTACCATTATATTGATGATGTCATGATCACGTCTGATTCTCTTTCAGATCTAGCAGGTGCAGCACCTAGACTGCTGCAACATTTACAGGAGAAAGGATGGGCTGTGAACAGCACCAAGGTTCAGGGACCGGGTTTGTCTGTCAAATTCTTGGGCGTCGTCTGGTCAGGTAAGACCAAAGTGATACCAGAAGCAGTTATAGATAAAGTCCAGGCCTTTCCTACCCCCACAACTGTAGCATTGCTACAGGAGTTTCTGGGTCTTCTAGGCTACTAGAGAGTGTTTATCCCGCACTTGGCACAAATTCTGAAGCCCTTATACTGGTTGGTACAAAAGGGCGTCAGGTGGGACTGGAATGAGACATGTGCATCTGCCTTTACTACAGCAAAATGGGCAGTCAAGGCCGTGCAGGCCTTGAGTGTGATAGACCCATCAAGGCCCTGTGAGCTGGATGTTCATGTCACTGAAGACGGTTATGGCTGGGTCTCTGGCAGCAACTTGAACTAACTCGCCAACCTGTTGGATTCTGGTCACAACTCTGGAAAGGGGCAGAGGTACGATACACTTTGATAGAAAAACAACTGGCTGCCATGTATCACGCCTTGCTGGCTACAGAACCCATCACTGGAATGGCCCCGATAAAGGTAATAACCACCTATCCCATTTTGGGGTGGGTACGAGACTGGACCCAAAAGCCAAGGAATGGTGTGGCACAAACACCCACACTAGCCAAGTGGGGTGCTTACCTACAGCAGCATAGTGCCCTTTCTAGTAGCCCCTTGAGTGAAGAACTCCAATGCATGTTGGGACTGGTGACATATACTAGTGAAAAGCAGGAAGAACTTGCTTTTGAACCATTAGTAGCAGAGAGTCCCTATTGGGAGGGAAGAGCCCCTATACCTGAAGATGCATGGTACACAGATGGCTCTAGCCGTGGGCAGCCCCCAAAATGGAGGGGCATAGCTTCCCATCCTAAGACTGAGACAATATGGATGGAAGATGGTGAGGTGAAGAGCAGCCAATGGGCAGAGTTGCGGGCCGTGTGGCTTGTGATCAGCCAGGAGCCCTCCCCTATAGTTGTCTGCACTGACAGCTGGGCTGTCTATAGGGGCTTGACCCTGTGGCTGCCAACCTGGTACCATGCCAACTGGCTGGTTGGTCACCAACCCCTTTGGGGGCAAGAATTGTGGCAAGACTTATGGGCCTGTGGTCAGACTAAAATGATTACAGTATACCATGTGACAGGTCATTTGCCACTGGCATCCCCAGGAAGTGATGAAGCAGATAAATTGGCCCAGATACGTTGGTTAGAAGGAAAGCCTGCCTCTGATGTAGCCCAATAGCTACATCAGCGTTTGTTGCATGCAGGGCACAAGACAATGTGGGCTGTAGCCCGTCGGTGGGGCTTGCCTTTGATCTTTGAAGAAGTTAGTAGAGCCCGGCAGGAGTGTGTCGTGTGCTCCAAAAGGGACTTACACCGAGTTCCACAGCAACATGGAACAATAGCTAAGGGGCCTATAACCCTTGTCAGGTGGCAGATAGACTATACTGGGCCTCTGTCTGTGTCAGAAGGATATCCGTATGCGATGACCTGTGTGGACACAGCTACTGGACTTCTGGTTGCTTTTCCTACCTGTTGTGCAGACTGGCAGACGACCAAAAGAGGCCTGGAGCGTCTCTTTGCTGCCTATGGCCGACCACAGGTAATTGAGAGTGATCAGGGCACCCATTTTACTGGACATACACTGCAAGAATGGGTGTGACAGCTGGGAATCAAATGGAAGTTTTATGTGCCATACAATCCTACCACAGCAGGCATGATAGTGAGGCACAATGGCTTGTTAAAATCCGGACTAAAGTCAGATACCAATAGTCTGTGGAGATGGTCAGTCTGCTTATGGACTGTGCTATGGCATTTGAATGAGAGACCCCGAAAGGGAGCCCTGAGCCCTGTAGACATGTTAACACATATGGCAGCCTCCCCTATACAACTGCAAGTGCAAACCAAGGAAGAATCACTGAAGCCAAGGTTTGGCCACCAGAATAACATCTTGCTGCCAGCACCAACTGCACTGAATCCTGGAGACTCCATTGAGTGGACATGCTTTGGACCTTTCGACACATGGACCAACGAGGGCTGGCTCTCCTGGCACCTTGGGGACAAGGCCTGGAAGCTGGCCTCCTGTGTATTCCTGGAATAACAGCAGAGTGGCTGCCAAAGGTCACAGTAGTATATCCTGAACGGCCAGAGGTAGGAGCATCTTACCGGGGAGTTTTGTTTTATCATTATGGCCAGTGCATGCACCTCCAGTAACACTATATATAGACCCTTCGGTAACCCCCACAGGGAGAGGAGTAAAAGTATGGTATACTAGACCTGGAAGAGATGCCCTTCCTGCTACAGTCCTATCACAGGACCACTCTCTTGCATGCATCCTACCTGATGGACAAGATTTGCCTATGTTGGTGGCATTAAGACATGTGTCTTACCACCCCTAAAGTCTTTGTGGATTGGGAACTTCCTCTGGCTTGAGGATTATTATAATTTTTGTTATTAGGAACCTCCTTTGGCTTGAGGATTATTATAATTTTTGTTACCTGTATCTTTTTTATTATCTCTAAGTTATTGTTAGCCTCTGTTGCTGTGTGGAATCTGGTTACAGTGCTCCAGCTTTCTCACACAGGGACCATTGCAGAAGATGGAAAGCGTGTAGATTGTGAGGTGAGAATCCTGGAGGGGTGGAGTGTGGGGAAGTTGGGGTTCCTGTGGCCAGGATCCTCACTGAACTTAAACCACCTGATGATGTAACTAGCCTGTTGCTGGGCTACTGCTTCCACACCCTTAGGCAATAAGCTATTACTGTGCTATATAGAGAGCTCGGCCTGGTGCTCTGGGTGGAGACAGAGACGCTAGTGCTCGACCTACTGCCTGGAGAACAAGCCTGGTAATAAACCCTTTCACCCCAAAGAACGTTCTGCTGTCAATTTCTTTGGTCGCATTGAATCCATAGCGAACTTGCCTGGGGCTGAAACCCATTGGCAAGACACAGGTCTTGAGCCAAATGTTTACAAATACCGTATCATATAATCATTTGCACAGTTGTATGAGGGATTACCATCATTTTATAGATTAACAAACCAGCTCAGTGGTGATAGATATCCTAAAGTTACAAAGCTAGCAAGTGTTTGAGTACTGTAATTATTATTGAGGTAGTACATGTAAAACTCTTAACCTGGTACATAGTAAATAACTAGGTCTTCACTTTACATGTATTAGCTTATTTAATACACACACTATCCCCATGAAATAGAATATTATCAACATCTTCTCCATTTTACAGACAGGGAAATCAGATGTAAATGATAGGGTTGGGATTTTAATTCAGGCCATATAGCTCCAGAACCTGGGCTTTTAGCCTCTAAGTCTTAAGACTCAGTCCACTGAACTCAGCTACATTTGAGCCCCAAATTATGTCTGATGCCAAAATGTAGGCTTTTCCCATATGCCAAGTATAGGCAAATAAGTGTTTCCCAGCTCCAGCATACTTACAGTGCAGTGGGGGTTGGTAGCATACTATGGAATGGGCAGTTAAAGGTGGACCTAATTGAGATGTGAAATATATGGTATAGACCAAGCGCTGTGGGAGTTTAGCAAAGGCTGTACTTGGGGCTATTTGAGCTAGATCCAAAAGACTGAGTAGGATTTGGGTCAGTAGGAGGGAAACCATGCATAAGTGGGAAAGGCAGAAATGAACATAGCACATTCACTGTTGACTGAGAACATGGTCCCCATGAAGCTGGGAGTACATATTATGGGAGAGCAGAAAACCAGATCTTTTTGTAAGAGTCCTCAACAAAAGTTTCAGGAAGAGGATAAATGCAAGTGAAAAAGATCCAGTAGAACTATACTAACCTGTAAGAAGGCTGCTGCTCTACTGCTGCTCAGCTTCCTAGATGGTGGCATCTTAGTGCCTGCTCTTTATTGTCCCCATCAAGGTGTAAAACTAGTAGAAATCCCACAGATCTCTTAAGAGGAGCCTAGGTTTCTTTGAAATAATAGCAGGTGATTCAAATCTTCAGAGCCAATATCACCCAGTGCCTGGCTCATAGTTTTCTGGAGACATGATCTAGTAAATAAACCAGAAGGCAGATTCTGTATTTTCCAAAAATTCAAAGTCTCCCTTAGAGATGTTTGAAACTTCATGTGTTAAGCATTGCTATCTTGTTTGTTTAAAAAAATATATTTCTTTGGGAGCAAACATATTAAGTTTCTTAAATAATAATGCTGATCAGCTCCTCCCTCCATCCCATGATTTATTGGGACGATGTGAGACCCTTGGATTTGGAAAGTAGGAATGATTGAAAAGTGGAGAAAAGGTATTGGAACGGAAGTAGATATGAAGACAACTCTGATTTAGAATTTTTCCAAGGACCTTCTGCTTTTTGCCCTGAAAGAAACTTGAAAGTGAATTGGTTTTCTTGAGTTAGGGAGTTAATGCCTGTTTGGAATGGCAAGAATATTTTAATGCTAAAATTCATTCAGTCTTCTAAGATTTAAAGTCTATTATTAATTTCTCCTTGTTAATCTCAGTTAATTTAGTTCTTCTTCATGGGGCCTGTTTCCCAGTTAGTCTTAATAATTCAACAAATCAGCATATTTATTGAGTGACTACTGGGTCCAAGAGGTGGTGTTCTAGATCATTGTTTCTCAACAATGTGTCCAATGGAACATTTGGACCAAACCCTCCCAGGGTACTTAAAAATGCAGACTTCTCAGCCCCACTGCAGACCTACCAATCCTAAATCTCAGGGGATAGGGTTGGTCTGTTTCATAAGCACCTTTGAGAACCATTGTCCTGGAGCAGTGGCTCTTAAACTTGAGAGTTCTTTGGAATCACCTGGAGGGCTTGTTAAACCAGTGCTGGACCTACCCCAGAGTTCTGGATTCAGTAGGTCTGGGTGGGACCTGAGAATCTGCATTCTGACAGTTTCCAGGTGATGCTGATGTGACCGCACTTTGAGAATCGTTGTACTAGAGCATTGTGAGGGATATAAAGAAATATTAAATACAATTTCTACAATTAAGGAGCTTATGTTGGAGGAGATAAGACATATACTTTAAAATATTACAAGGAATACAATGCTATATACAATATTTGACATTGGATGGGGTAATTAGGAGGAGTTAGGATTTAATCTGGGCCCTAAAAGATGGGTGGGCCTAAGGCTCAGGAGAAGATAGCCTAGGCATTCTTGATGGGGATATAAAAGAGGGAAAGTACAGAGGTGTGTGGGACTGGGGTGGTCGATCTTTGTTGGATGTGGAGTTTTATGTAGGATACTAGTGGAGGGGTAAGGCCAAAAAGTTGGTGCCAGCCTGTGAACGGCTTTGAAAGCCTGCCCGTCTCCCCCGCCTCCACTCACTTCACAGTCTTACTAAAAATGCTGCACAGCTAGAAAGAGGAAGTCTCCACTGCTGAGTGTGCAAGAGGAAGCACAAGGAGACACTGAGGGCCTGTGAGCTGTAATGACTGCTTTCACCCATGAGCCAATTGTAGAGGCAACAGGAAGACCAGCGCACCAACCGGGCTGGGTCCCTCCGCCCAGAGGGTGTCACCACCCAAGCTGAAAGTGTTTGGGGAGATCAGGCACTGCTGTCTGGATGCTCTGCTCTCTTGGTGGCCATCATGTCTTTGACCTCTGCTTACCAGCACAAATTAGCAGAGAAGCTCACTATCCTGAATGATCGAGGTCAGGGGGTTCTCATCCGAATGTATAACATCAAGAAGGTAAGCATGGATACCTGGACTAGTATGAATTATTCCAGCAATAGTAGGGCAGGTCCACTAGTTAGGCTCCCTCCTCTTTCCTACTGGTTTAATTGGCCTGCAGTCACTTGGACTGTATGGGCCAGCCAGTGCTGGGAGGCAAAAGGGAGGCTTTTTTTAGGGCTTCCCCTTTCTCAAAATGATTCTCGTTTCTGAGAGTGTCTGCTTTCTGCTGGTATGGGGATAGGGGTGGGGTGGGAAATAATTGTCTAGGGTCTATAATTCTGGGTCTTACTGTTTTTTGCTGATCTGAAGATATCCAAAGTTGGAAAAAGACTTTTCCATGGAAGTACTTCTCTAGAAGGAAGAAAGATGATATTTAGATTAAAACAAAGAGTAGGTGCCTTCTGAGTTACTTAGAGCCTGAGACAGTTCATGCTGTGGTTTTGTACGCAGCTGTTTAGAAGAGGTACTGTGGAGCTGGGAGAGGCTGGTGGCAGGAGCTGGACTAGGCCCCGGGCCTAGGGAAATAGAGATAATGATGGGTAGGGGTGGGGAGTTTCTGGGAGAAAATAGGGGACTTGGGAGAGGGCACATGTTTGCATTTTGTTGCAAAATAAATCACCAGGAACAAGGTTTCTCTATCCCTGTGTCACCTATAAATGCCCTTTGGGATGAGATACTTATATAATGGACATAACTGTGACACTGAGTCTCCTACAGAGTCTAACTCCTGAGCAGCTCCTTCTCTCACTACTTCCGGCTTCAGATGAGGGGTGTGCAGAGTTTCCTCTTTGTGCTGGGGCCAAGCAGACATTAAACTTTTCTCGGCAAGACAAGATGCCAGGTTGTTTAGCTCTACTGATAGTTGTCTTAATGTCCTGGAACTTGTTCTGGACCTCCTCTTAGGCTCTTATAATTAATTCCCAGATACTCTTCCCCTAAGAGATTGTGTGAGAATGAATGCTGCAGGAAGAGATATGTTTGAGGGGCAGGGGAAAGGGTTGAAATGTAGTGTGCTTTATTTGTGCAGACTTGTTCAGACCCCAAGTCCAAGCCACCTTTCTTACTGGAAAAGTCCATGGAATCATCTATCAAGTATATCAACAAGAAATTTCCCAATATAGATGTCCGAAACAGCACGGTGAGAATGCAGTCCCTCTTCTCTCCTTTCTCTGAAATAACTCTATACTTGGACAGCTCAGACTCTTTTCTTTTGACTGCTTCTCTTTGAACTTGGTGGGCACTGGAGTAGTCTTCTAGTTTTCCTGGTTTCAACCACAGGGCTTCAGGTTGTTGTAGTCTTGAGAATTCTGAGATAAGTTGGGATTCTCCCAGGATAAGCTTGAGCAAAGCATTGTGCCTTTCTCCATTGCAAGATTCAGGAGAACACTTTGTTCTCGTACAGGAAGACTGCTCTATTAACCCAGCAGGGTACATATATTTTATTGTTGTTCCTGTTTCCCACTTTGTGTTTCCTTGCATCCAGTGCATAATTCTCCCTTATTAAATGTTAGCTCTAGATTTCTTACTATCTTACTTGTAGCATCTTCTCATTCTGCTTCCTTTGACTTTGATATAAATGCAGACCTCTTTGGCTAAAAGGGACCTTGGAATTTCGTCTCATTTGGTACTCTATATCTAGTCAGGATCACATGCAACCATCCTACCTAGAGAATCTCTTCTGTTTAAAGACCTATAGAATGTGGGGGATTTGCTAGCTTTCTTTGAAAGTATATTTCAATCCTCTTTAAGAATGTTTTGAGTATAAATTGTCTGATTTTGTGTTTTAAAAATTTTGTTTTTCTCTCAGCAACATTTAGGACCAGTACATAGGGAAAAAGCTGAGATAATTAGATTCCTCACCAACTACTACCAGTCATTTGTGGATGTCATGGAATTTCGGGTGAGCTATCCCTAGCCCAGGTCCCCAATGCAGGCATTGTTCTTTGGAGGCTATTCCTTCTTTAGTAGATGTACATTTATGTTGCTTACTACTCTTTCTTGGAGAAATAAGAGAGATGTACTGATATGGAATGATATCTAAGTTATATTGTTAAGTGAAAGCAAGTTGCAGAATACTGTATGTTAAAAATATATTTTTATTTTAAAAGATAAGCTTATATATACATAATGTGTATATATGTATATATAAAGGATTTGGAACACTATACATTAAATTGTTAAAAATAACTATCTTTGAAGGTGGATTGTGATTGTCTTTATTAAATTATACATTTTTATATTTCTTGAGTTAAGAATTTTTAAGTATTACTCCCCAATATTTCATTACAAACCTACTGGAAAATCCCAAGAGTAGTACAATAAATATCATTCTGTTCTTCTCCTGGATTTCCTAGTTGCTTGTATTTTGCCATGGTTGCGTATCTTTATTTTTTCAAGCCATTTTAGTTGCAGACATTACAACATTTCCCATCCTAAGTACTTTAGCATACTTCTGCTAAGAACAAGAACATTTTCTACATAACCTTAATTCAATTATCATGTTCAGGAAACATAACACTGCTACAATGTTATTAGTTAATTTATAGCCCATATTCACATTCCTTTAGTTGTTTCAAGGATCATACCCTGAATGTAGTTGTCATGTCTCATTAGTCTTCAATCCAGAATAGTTTCCAGAATTTTTTTTTTTGTCTTTTATGGCATGGACTTTTCAAAAAGTCCAGACTAGTTATTTTTCAGAATATCCATCAATTTGGATTTATCTGATTGTTAACAGTGTTTGGTAGCAATACTACATGGATGATATTTTGTTTGAGTTCTAATAATAACGAGCATGTACTATTTTTGTAAATGTAAACAAACTAAAAAATTTGTTACAATGTTTCTTTTTCTTTTTTTTATATAATTTATTTTGGTATCACTAATCTACAATTACATGTGCAATATTATGGTTATTAAACTACCCCTTCATCAGGTCCCTCCCACCAACCCCATTACAGTCACTGTCCATCAGCATAGTGAGATGCTATAGAATCACTACTTGTTTTCTCTGAGTTAAAAATTTGGTACAATGTTTCTGAAAAGCAGATTGATAACATGTTTCAGAAGTCTTAAAAATACATACTTTTTAATGAGAAATTCTACTTCTAGAAATTGTCTTAAGGAAACAGAAACTCAGAGATATATGTATAAGAATGTATTTTGTTGCATTACTTAATGATAGTGACAACTTGATAATTGATATATCCAAAAAATAGAGGTTTGGTTAAAAGCTCAGAGTATATGTCTATAAATGAATATTCAGCTGTTAAAGATGATAATATGTATTTATATTAATTGGTACTGGAAAATGTTCACATTTTTTAGTGTAAAAGCAAATTACAGTACAGCTTAAGATATAAGATGTCCCTAAAATATATATTTACATAGATAAATATGCATATAAAGAAGATTTGAACTCCTGAGTGGTGGGATTATGAGTAGTTTTAAAAACGAATTAAAATTATCTTTGTGTTTTCTGATTTTTCTGCAATGTGCATGTAGGATGTGTTAAAGAAATAACACAAATTTTAGTCATATGAGCAGTCCAGGTTTGTGATGGTATTATAGTATATCTTCAGATGACACGAGTATGGACCCTGCTTCGGGTGCAATGTCTACCCTAGGGAGCTAATCCAGATCATTCATCAGATCACACAACGAAGAGAGAAGTGGGAACATGGGAGACTGTAAAGTCTGAAGGAGGGTCAGGTCAGAGGTTACTAATCTTGGAATTGAAAGTGGTGGTTAGGAAGAAGGTAGGCTCTGGTGGAGGTAATGGAAAGAATGCTAGAAACATAAAAGAGCCTTGACTTCAATAAAGTTGGAGTCCAAAGATTTCAGGACACCTTCTGGTTGCTACAGTGGTAAAGTTCTGAGCCCAAAACATTTGGTAAGGCTCATTTAGGGCAGGAAGGGAAATAGAGATACTGAGGTATTATACATTGTAAAGTAGGTGGGCTGTGAATCAGACAGACCTGTTTCAAATCTCAGCCTTACCACTTACAAGGTATATGACTTAAGACCAGAAACTCTTTGAATTCCCGTTTCTTAATCTATAAAATGGGGAAATAAGATTTACTGCATAGGGTATTTGTGAGAATTAAATGAGATAATGCATGGAAAACATTTAGCTCAGTGTTTAGCATATAGTAAAGTAATAGGACAACAAATGTTAATCCCATTCCCTTCTGATTCATGTCTTTAGAGTATAAGACCTGTGTAATGACAGGTGGCTGAGAGCTCACCTCAGATATATCTTTTGGGAATCGGGTTGCAGGAAGGAGTTCTAGAAAGGCTCTCCTAGCAAATGAGGCAGTGTAGGTCTAGACAGAGGTCTTGAGGTTATGCAGTATAGAGGGAAGATCATGGGCTCTGAGTTCTAATTCTGGTACTATCCCTTACTAGCTTTGTGATCTTGGGCAACTTAAGTACTCTCAGCCTTGGTTTCCCCATATGTTAATTTAGGTACAGCCTTTTTGAGAAGATAACTTGCAAGTATTTTTTCCCATACATTTGGATAAATTTGATAAATGTATATACTGTGTCACAAGCACCATAAAGTATAGAAAATATCCATCTCCAAATGTTTCCAAATGTTTCCTGTGTCTTTTTTCCCCCCTGTCAATCCCTACCTCCCTAACTCCTGGTGCCAGGCGACTACTGATGTGCTTTCCAGATTATATCTTTCTTTTATAGATGTTCATATAAATAGAACCTACAGCATGCATTCGTTTGTGTCTCACTTCTTTCACTCAGCATAATTTCAAGATTCATTTATGTTGTTTCAAGTATCTGTGATTAATTTCCTATTTTTGCTGAGTATTATTCTGTTGTATGGATACAATTTGTTTATCCATTTACCTGTTAATGAACATTTTGGTTGTGTCCAGGTTTTGGCCATTATGCATAAGTTACTGTAAACATCTGAGTTCAACTCACTGTGGGAACACATTTATTTTTTCACTTGGGTAAAGAAGCTAAAAGTTAAATTATATGGTATGTGTATATTTAAATTAATAAGAAACTGGCAAATTTTTTTCCAAAATCACCGTTTCAGTTTCCCCTCCCATCAGTAATATATTAGTGTTGCGGTGCTCCACATTCTCTTCAGCACTTGCTATTATCAGACTTCAGTTTTAGCTATTCTAGTGGGTATGCAGTGGTATCTTATGAGGTTTTAATTTGCATTTCCCTGATGACATATTGTTGAGCTTATTTTCATGTGCTTATTTGCCATTTGTATATTTTTATTGTAAAGTATCTGTTCAAATCTTTTGACAACATAGTTTTAAAATAAATAAATAAATATATATATTCTTTGATCTAGCACTTCTACTTTTGTAGAAATGAAAGTACCAGTGTGCAGTGGATAGGTCAGGAATTGGGAGCAAAAGCAAATGTCCAGCAGTGGGAAAAAGGCTGAATGAATTGGCCATACCATGGGCTATTATTTTGCCACTAAAAGAAAGTGCATTAATGTTCTACCAGATGACTCTGAGGACTTTCAGTGGGTAAGGTTGAATGAGAAAAGCAAAATGACAAGAAAGGTCTAATGTTATCTTGATTTTATAATACAAATGATTAAAGAAAATCTGGCTCTCTATCTCTTTCTCTCTTTCTGAGTAGGATTATATAAATAGGGAGAAAATTAAGAGAGGGCAATCTAGGTTGTTAAACTGTTTTATCTGGGGGTTGGCTCAGGATGGACGGTCAGTGCTGATGTGGAGGGGGAGGAAGTGTCCATAATAAAACTGCATATTTATTTAGGTGACATTGTGTATGAAAAGAAAAAGAATCCCTATCATACTGGAATGAATGTTAAATGACGTATAGGCAAATTACCTAGTAAGTACTTAGCATATAGTAGGTGGTCAGTAAATGGAACTACACAGAAAGTTGGGTAATATTCCCATTTGTTAATGATTAGCTTCTGATAACAGGAGATGGAATCCAAGAATAGACTAACTTTGGGATTTGTCGATAAAAATGGTTCTGATTTTTGACATTTTAGAAACAGCCTAGCAGATGATCTGCATTTTGTAACCTTTTTGTGGAGTAAGGGAGCACTGGGACAATAAGATCAGGGAGTTAATATAGAAGTCACCTGTGCCTGTGGAAATACAGGCATTTGGCAGGGTAAGCCTGATGGGGGCCTCCTGGCAGCTTCCTGAGAAGGAGCTCACTGGGTTTAGCAATGTCTGCCTTCTGTTACTCAGGACCTCTCTAGGACCCATAAGCGAGAGAACCCCTCCCTTCAAATTCTGGTAGTACATGTCATCTTCTCTTTATTCTTTATTTATTCTCATTTCCAATCCTACCCCCAGGATCATGTATATGAACTTCTCAACACCATTGATGCCTGCCAGTGCCATTTTGATATCGTAAGATTCTTTGCAATTCTCTTCTATGCTAGAGCCGCAGTGTGAGGTGGGGTGGAACTGGGAGAATGGCAACTTCTCTAGGACTGTAATATAGCTTATATAACATATATGATGAATGAATGGCTGTTCATTCCAGGACTATAATTCTTTTGTAAAAAGTGCTGAAGTGAAAATGTATTTTCATGTTAAGCAGATTAACAATGTGATTTATTTAATATAAAAATGACACAAGAATGCTCTAATGTCACTTCTTCCAATCCCCATATGCTACGTTATTTCCTGGCTTCCTTGTATCTTGAACTCACTTTTAGCCCTTAACTTTTGTTCCAATTTTCTCTTTCTGAAGTTTGAGTCCTGTTAGTTTCTCCTAAATAGAGCCTTTCAGAGTCTATTTAGCAGTGTTTGGAATGGTTGGGGAAGTAGAGAATAACTGGCCTTGCTGTTCTTGAGTTCCTATGTATTTTCATTGTAGAATCTCAACTTTGACTTCACTCGGAATTATTTGGACTTGATTGTAACATACACCTCAGTTATTTTACTTCTGTCACGGATTGAGGACCGACGGGTACTCATTGGCATGTACAATTGTGCCCATGAGATGCTTCATGGCCATAGGTGAGTTAGGGGATGTAAGAGATGAAGAATCTCATACGTGGTGGTATGGGGTGAGGGGTGGACAAAAGGAAATAGATGCCATGCTTTCTCCTATGAGAACCTATGATCTACATGATGACCAAGGCAAAATAAAACAATTTAGAGTACTTATAAGGGCGTACACCAGCAAGGACACTTGTATATATAGTTAACTCTTAAATATCAGTTAGTGGATTACCCAGTTTGCATTGTCTCTGATCAGTTTTTAATCCTGGGCTGGCTTCCACTCGGCTTTTTAGTTATTGAAAAAGGCAAGGAAACTTCTTTTTAGTATTGGTAGGAATAATCTTAGCAAGGAAAAGCCATTAGGAATAATTAATGTATGATAATACATTTGAAGCCAAATATAAATGGATTTTGGATTATCTGCATTTCTGTGACCCCTCCATCAGTGCAAATAAAAGTATTTAAGGACTGAAATAATGAAGACCAGTGGGATTACAGTAGGCCATGGCATGTTGTTCTAAGCATGATGTGTATTCCCACATGTACCTACATCAATATCTAGGCACATGACTTACCCATTAGCTTTGACTGTGTATATATATCCTTTTGGGTTGTATACAGATTTGGGTCCAGGCATATGACTTGATTTAGAACTAATCAACATGGCTTTATAGAGTACTTAGCATGTGTCCAACCTTATAAGGAAGAAACTTTCATAGACCTGTCCCAAATTGTGTGGTTCTATCTAACCATATTATATACCTGCTGCAGGAGTGGGTTATCTATATATGTAATTCATAGTTTAGTATGTATATCTTTGGAGGTGGTGAAGAAGGCCAGCCTATGCACACATCTGTATCCTATATGCAAACATGAGAGTTTGCAACATGGTTAAGGAGGCCTGTAACTCTTCTTTCCCATGCTATCTTCCAGTGACCCGAGTTTTGCCCGTCTGGGTCAGATGGTTTTGGAATATGACCACCCTCTGAAGAAGCTGACAGAGGAGTTTGGGCCTCATACAAAGGCAAGTTCCCTGGGAGAGCGGAGAATTCCTCAGGCAGAAATAAGTTGCCCTCATGATTGACCTTAAGGATTCATTTGTTTTTCCCCACAGGCTGTGAGTGGAGCCCTCCTCTCTTTGCACTTCCTCTTTGTCCGAAGGAACCAGGGGGCCGAGCAGTGGCGCAGTGCCCAGCTTCTGAGTCTCACCAGCACCCCGCCAACCATGATTAACCCTGCTAGTTCAGACACAGTGCGTTCCCTTCCCCTCTTGTTAGTGGAGGCATTCTTTTGCCAAGACCATCTCTGTAGAGGGTGCTTATCTCAGGAAATATCAGTCCTAAGAGGGCTTTAGTCCTCTTCTAGGATATGCCTCTAAGTTGATAACCTCTTGTAGTTAAAAAAAAAATCATGGTTGGGTTGGAGCTTTCAGGATTAGTGTGTGCCTCTCACAGACAGAATTTAATAAATATTCATAAAATGAATGAATGAATGTAACTGAGTCATTAGACACCTATTCAGGCAAGCAGGGACTTAAGTACAGGCGTCAATTAATTAACAGATGCTTTTCTTCAGCTACTCTGGGCCCAACCTCCTAGCTTCAAAGAACTTACAGTCTAGTAGTGAAGATATGCCACACAGTCACAAAAATACAAGTGATGGTACAAGATGAATGAGAAGTACCAAATGAGAGATTTATGCTTTAAGTGGTAAAAGAATTCAAAGAATCATGAAAGCATTTGAGTCTTGCTTTCCTGTTATTGAAAGTATCTCAACTGTTGAAGAGAAGTTACATTAAGCTTTTTGTTTGTACTGACTCCCAGATCAAGCTCCTTTTCCTTTTCTCAACTGTATTCTTCTTTCCTCACTCTCCTTCTAGTGCCTCATCTCCAGGACTGGCAGGTTTCCCAGCTGTTTGTTTATCAGAGTGCCCCAATCCAGTCGGGCAAAACAAAAGCTGGTTTGATTCTCAAATTCTAGCTTGACTTTCCTTGTCTCGGACTTGGGGGAAACCAACTTAAACAACTGTTCATTCATCTCTACCTCTCTTCTTACAGATGGCCTGTGAGTACCTGTCTGTGGAAGTGATGGAGCGCTGGATTATCAGTAAGCTGGGTGGGATTAGGTGGGGATAGATAGAGCAACATGTTACATGGGTAGCAAATTCTAAAAGTCTTTTGATGCTCTGTTTTGCCCACCTACAGTTGGGTTTCTTCTTTGTCATGGGTGCCTCAACTCCAACAGCCAGTGCCAGAAGCTGTGGAAGCTGTGTCTGCAGGGCTCCCTGTACATCAGTCTTATCCGGGAGGATGTGCTACAGGTGCACAAGGTCACTGAGGACCTGTTTAGCAGCCTAAAAGGGTAAGCTGTGAGAGCCAAACCAATCTTTTTGGGGGGATTTTTTAGCCACTCTTGACATTGTTTTTCAGTCTCCACGAGTGTCCCAGGTATGGGTGGTAATGATTAATTCTAATTATTAAAGAAATATTTACTGAACACCTATTATTTACTATGTACTTCACTGGGTTTTAGGGCTACATTAATTAATAAGATAGCACAGAAGTTAAGAGCATGGAATCTTAAACCAGATTGCTTGGGCTCTACCACTTACTGGCTATGTGATCTCGGGCAAGTTACTTAACACAAGGATATGCCGCAATTTCTTCATCTATAAAATGTGGGTAATAATAGTACTTCCTTTCCTATGACCTACTTCATGGGGTTGTTATGAAGAATGGAAGAATTACTATTTATAAAGCCATAGAGAAGTGCTTGGCACATTGTAAGTGCTATATGGGTGTGTTTTTAAAATAAAAAAGATAAAGAGTCTTTGTTCTCAAGAATCTTAAAAATTGGTGAAAAATAGACACACAAGTGTTTTGGTACAGTAAAGGATTATGGTGTATAAGCTCAAAGTGCTATGGAAGCATTTAGAAGGAAGGACTCTTAAACTAACTGGTCTTGGAGGATCCAGAAGAATGAGACAGATCTGAAGAGTTAAAGGTGGCTCTAGAGGAAGGGGGAGTGTGTGTGTGCAGGGGTGCCGAGGCAGGGGAGTTGCATAAGGCAGAGAAAGATATTCTAGGCACAGAAACTATCAAGATTTTTAGGCAAGAGGAAGCATGGCAAGTTCAAGGAAATTCATGTAGGTCAGTGCATGGGCAGCTGGGTTACAAAGGTGGGGATATTAAGAGACAGATTTGGAAAGGCTGGGACCTTGTATATTCTGCCATGGAGTTTGAATCTGTCCTGAAAAGGATAGGACGCCATTGAGTGATTTCAGACAGGGCAGGGACATGATCATATTTGCATTTTAGAAAAAAATCACTCTGGCTACAGGGAAGAAGAGATTAGATGGACAAAATTTGAGGCAGAGATTAAGTAAATTAGGAAGAATTGAGGAAGAAGTCAAGCTTTCTGATGTGGTTGTTTGATCTTCCTTAAAATAGAGAACCTATGAATAAAAGCAAGTTTGTGGGGTAAAGACTGAATTCAGTTTTGAGCAGGTTGAATTTGAAGTGTCTGTAGGACACTGAAGAAAGATGTGTATTAGACCATTTCTTTTGTGGTTCTGGAACTTAGGAGTGAGATCTGGATTCAGATAAAGATTGGTGAAATGGTAATCGAAGCCATGGGAGTAGGGCAATGACTCAGGGAGAATGTGTAGAGTGAGAACAACTCTGGGAACATGGATATTTCAGGGTCAACAGAGTCAGAAATCAGCTAGGGTTGCTGAGAAGAACATTCTAAGAGGGAAGGGCTGGTGATCTATGTTAGATGATGATGATAAGTGAAATAAAATGAGGGCTGAAAATGTTCATTGATTTGTCTATAAAGAAGGTCTTAGTACCCTGTGGACAGCTTCATTGAGTGGTGAGGTTGAAAGCTTGGTTGTTGTGGGATTAGGAGCAAATGGGAGATAAGGAATTTAATAAGTGACATAAGCAATTTGATTGTGAAAGGGAGAATAGAGAGAAAGCTAAAATGAAAAAGGGATGTGGAATTAAGGGAGGGGTCAAATACCTTTATTTTTTATAATTGTAAAACTAACATCCGGAAATATACAAAATGCAAACTGGAAATTAACTACAGTTTCACTTCCCCAAATGGTTTGGTGTATTGTATATCCTCCAGATGCTCGAGTGTGTGTATAGATGTGTAAAGGTGTACATGTGTTTTCAACTTCATATACAAGCAATTTTTAAAAAGCAGTGGATCCTGATGGGGTTGGGGGGGGGACCTGATGAAGGGGGAAGTGTAATCACCATAATATTACTCATTTGATTGTAGATTGGTGATATCAAAATAAACTTAAAAAAAAAAGCAGTGGATCCAAACTCTACATTATGTTCTGCAGTTTGCTTTTTTCCCCAGTTACTGTATTTTGGACATCTTTGCATATCAGTTTGTAGAGACTTACCTTACTCTTTTAATTAATTAATTAATTAATTTTTAAATCAAAGTATCATTGATATACAATCTTATGAAGGTTTCATATGAACAACCTTGTGGTTTCAACATTCACCCATATTATCAAGTCTCCCCCACTGCAATCACTGTCCGTCAGCGTAGTAAGATGCTATAGTCATTACTTGTCTTCTCCGTGCTGTACTGTCTTCCCTGTGACCTACCTATATTGTGGTTGTGGATTATAGTGCCCCTTAATTCCCTTCTCCCTTCCTCCCCACCCATCCTCCCCGACCCCTTCCCTTTGGTAACAGCTAGTCCCTTCTTGGAGTCTGTGAGTCTCTGTTTTGTTCCTTCAGCTTTGCTTTGTTGTTATATTCCACAAATGAATGAAATCATTTGGTACTTGTCTTTTTCCACCTGGCTTATTTCACTAGCATAATACCCTCTAGTTCTATCCATGTTGTTGCAAATGGTAGGATTTGTTTTCTTTTTATGGCTGAATAATATTCCATTGTGTCTATGTACCACATCTTCTTTATCTATTCATCTGTTGATGGACACTTAGGTTCCTCCCATATCTTGGCTATTGTAAATAGTGCTGCAGTAAACATAGTGAACTTACCTTATTCTTTTTAATAGTCAAATAGTATTCCATTATGTGGTTCTAACATAATTTATTTACCCAATCCCCTGTGGTGGATATTTGAACTATTTCCACTTTAAAAACTCATTGCAAACAATGATGTAATGAATATCCTTAAACATATATCTTTGTGGATTTTTCTATAGATTTTCAGATGTGTTTGCTGGGGTAAAGGGTATACATATTTCAAATTTTAATAGCTCTTACCAAATTGCCCTTCAAACAGATGCATTATCTGCAATCTATGAGAATACTTATTCTCATACTCTCAACAACCAGGTATTAGTATAAAAAGTCATTCTAGAGTTAAGAGAGAGTAAATCTAAGATTAACAAGTAGAAGTTACAGGAGGTGGATTTGGATCTCTCTATATATAAAATATAGAAACACTTTCTAATTATTACTGTTTCTAAGGACTGGAAGTGATGTTTGAACGGTGTTCAGTTCCCTATCACTAAGCACAGCTAATATGTAAGATTGATAGTTTAGGGGTTTCTTTGATGTAAATGATTGAATTTGATCTTCATGTTACTTATGCTCAGGTATAAGTATTAATATCTTTTTTTTATAAATGAGAAAATGGAGGTTCAGTCTTAATGTCACTTAGTTAATAAGAGGTGGAATCCAGATTTTTTGACCCTTAATCTTACCGCTTTCCATCATACCATGTAGAGGTTGAAATAGTTGTTTATGGGAAGGCTGTGGAGTTGAATCCTGATTTAATTAAGATATTTTCCAGGTCAAATTTCTTTGATTCTGTGCTAAGTTCAATAAGGGAGTGGTTTGGAGAAGGGAAAAGAAAGGTTATGAAGTTCTATTAATATGGTGGCAACAGTGATGCAGGCTAAAAGAAGACATAAGGAATATAGAGATCACAGGACTAAGGTAATGTGCGATTTTTGAGTACAGGTCACTAGTTAATAGAAAAAAAGAGGTATGGTCAGGAGAGTCACATATTACAGACAAAGAACAATGAAAAGACCATTTAATTTGGTGATTCAAAAGTGCACAATGACATTAGAGCAATTTGTTTAGTGTCAAAGGCCTTGAGGGATTCAAGGGTCAGTGAAAGTTAAGGGAGTAGAAGTATAGATGTTTCTTTGGGGGAGTTTGGTGGTGTGGGAGAAGGGGCAAAGTTCAGTAGATTGTCAGGGTCAGGCAAGGGTCTTTTTTGAGTAAGGGAGGCATTGAGCTTATGTGTTGGGAGAAGGGAATAAACCAGTGGAGAGGGAGAGATTAAAGTGACAAAAGGGTAACTGATAAAGTTAAATTCTAAGAGGAGGTGGTGAGAATGGGACTACCTTTGAGAGCAGGGCTGCTCCTTTCATATCCCTCAAGCGGGAAGAGTACTTTGACCTCAAGGTGCAAAGCAGGAGTACAGGATGAGAAGCCCAGCACCAGCTTTGCCATTAAAACCCTATGTAACCTTGGGCAAATCATTTCCCCCCCCTGGATACTTTCTTCATCTGTAAAATAATGAAGAGAACTGGATAATCTCTAAGTGCTGTGATTCTTTATTAATAGGGCAGGGTGAAAAGCAGGGTTTGGAAAGATCCTGATAGGACTGCGCATGCTCCCTCCCATAGGCTATACTTTGGAATCTCTGAGGACTGGGAAGGTGGGACAAGACTTCTGACTGAGTATGGCCAACCCTGCTGTGCTTGTGTCAATCCTCAGGTATGGCAAGCGAGTGGCAGACATAAAGGAAAGCAAGGAACATGTAATTGCAAACAGGTAAAGGTGGGGAATGGGCTCTCCAAGAGGGGATGGAATAGGAATCTTTTCCCAATCTTTGGTCTCACCCCCAGTTTCTTTTCTTTCTTTATTTTTTAAAAATTGATATACAGTCTTATATTGGTTTCAAGTATACAACACAATGGTTCAACAGTTCCCCATATTATTAAATCCTCACCCCCACTAGTACAGCTACTATCTGTCAACATAGGAAGATGTTACAGAATCATTGGCTGTATTCTCCATGCTGAACTACTATCCCTGTGACTCACCTATATTATGATTGTGCCCCTCTAACCCCCTTGCCCTCCTCATCCCCAGCCCCTCCCCCTTGGTAACCACCAGTCCCTTCTCAGTGTTTGAGTCTACTGCTGCTTTGTTCCTTCTGTTTTGCTTTGTTTTTACATTCCACAAATAAGTGAAATCATATAGTATTTGCCTTCCTCCACCTGGCTTATTTCACTGAGCATAATACCATCTAGTTGCATCCATGTTGCTGCAAATGGCAGGATTTCTTTCTATAGTCACCCCCAGTTTCTGTATAGCCTTACTACCTCAACCCAGGAAGCTGCTGCTGCCCTGCAGATTCTTGTGTTTTCCTACCAATTCTAACAGTAGCACTGAACCTTCTTCCTGCCTGATATCCCTTCCTAAATGCAGCTCTCTTCTGTGCTGCCTTTGGAGGATTTTTAGGGGTGAGAGAAGCAATATTCTCTAGTTTCCACTTTCTTTCCTTAGTGGTCAGTTTCACTGTCAACGGCGCCAATTTCTGCGGATGGCAGTGAAGGAGCTGGAGACCGTGTTAAATGATGAGCCAGGACTACTGGGTCCCAAGGCAAGCAGAAGAAAAGTTAGGAGGGGGATGATAACCAATGATAAAAGACTCTATGTGGGAAGTGATTTCGGATTCATGAGTGTTTGCACTTCTGAGCCTTTGTGTTCTATTTGCACGTGTATGTGGTGATTCCTTTGAACCTTCTTGGAATACCCCAAAACTTTTTGTATCTTTTCTTGGGGCACTATCATAGCATGTCATGCATTATAGCTATTTGTGTACTCATCTTATCTTCTATTTGAGCGTGAACTCATTGAAGATAGAGCTTACTCTTTTTTCCTTAAACCACATAAATGTCAAGTAAATATTTCTAAAATTTAATTTGAAAGAGAAGAAAGGGTATTGACTGTGAGATAATGTCAACATATTTACATGTCTGATTCTGTGTCACATTTTTTTTGTGGGTCTGTTTTTATTGTACACTATTGTTGGTGCAGCTACACAATTGTATCCAAATGCATATTATCATGATAGTTTTCTCTGTGCTTTAAAATTCATTTTTAAAGTTGAAAATTCTCATAGTCCCTGTCCTTCCCTTAGGCCCTTTTTGCTTTCATGGCCCTGTCCTTCATTCGTGATGAGGTCACCTGGCTGGTTCGCCACACAGAAAACGTCACCAAGACAAAGACACCTGAGGATTATGCTGACTCGTTAGTACTTGACATAGTTCTGAAAACCAAGCGGACTGGGGAATGTGGCAGGGAGGCAGCAAGGGACCTCGGGGAGTCTCAGTTTCTGCCCTGTCCCTGTCTTTGTCGCAGTTCATATTGCTGGTCCCATACATCTCTCTGCTCTCATCCCTGACTTTGTAGGAGCATTGCAGAGCTGCTTTTCTTGTTGGAGGAGATTAGGGCTCTGGTGCAAAGACACATCAAAGTGATCCAACAATACCACCTTCAATACCTGGCCAGATTTGATGCTCTCGTGCTCAGTGACATCATTCAAGTATGTTTAATTGTTTATGTTTTGGAAATTTCAGGGTGTTCCCTGACCATTTTCTCCTAGGGGCTACCCTGGCTGAATCTTACAGTCTGTAGATTGTGAGTTACAACACCCGATTTTCCCCTCTACATTTGTCAAAAGATTAAAAAGACTAATAATCTCAGCAGTCTTTTTTTTCCCCCCCAAGTGGAGCTAAGGTACTTAGAGAGGGAGGAAAAATAAAGAGAAGTTGGTGGTAGCATGGCAGGGAACCCAGGGAGTTCCTCCATCTCTTGCTTGGCTCATTCTCTCTGTTGGTGGCACTTAGCAGTTCTACCTTCATATGCTGACTGAGCCTGGTCCTCGTTTCTGTCCTGGTGGATCCTGTGCCCACTTGATAGTAACTCCAACTTCTCTTTTAGAACCTGTCTGTGTGTCCTGAAGAGGAGTCCATCATAATGTCCTCATTTGTCAGTACTCTCTCCTCTCTGAATCTCAAGCAAGGTAACCGGAGGGAAGTGGAGAGAAGGGGTATATGTGAGAGTGAACATGTTTTTTCTAGAAATATCTCTTGAGCCAAGGAATGGACAAGATGACTTTGAAGAGGACCTGCCATTCTATTTCTTTTGTATATAGGGTGATGTTTTATCATTTCCTTCTAAAATTGTGTTTTTCTTGCAGTTGATAATGGAGAGAAATTTGAATTCTCTGGATTGAGGCTGGACTGGTTCCGTCTACAGGTAGGTCTGTTCCTGTTGATGGTCCTCTCAATTCTCAAGGCTCTTCTTCCCTCACAGTTCCTTCTCTTTTTACCTTCTAAACTCTGCTTTATGGAATGATTCAACATTGAAAGCTGATGATGGGGCAGGACAAACCCTAACCAAACTGTAGCCTCAAGGCTGGGGGTCCTTCTCATTTATCTTGCTTTTCTTCACCCTTTTCCCATCTCAACCATAGGCATACACCAGTGTGGCTAAGGCTCCCCTGCACCTGCACGAGAACCCTGACTTAGCCAAGGTGATGAACCTCATTGTCTTTCACTCCCGAATGCTGGACTCAGTAGAGAATATGCTGGTGGAAACTTCTGACTTGTCTACTTTCTGGTACGTCCTGATTCAGAGCTCTCTGTCAATTGACTTGATCTCTTGTCTAGACTCTATGGAGGACTGTAATTCCCCAGATAGATAGGAAAGTCTTGTTTTCTTTGAGATTTCCTTTGAGCAGATATTCAGGGTCCACAGTTCACTCATTCCAGCTTCTACCAAGTGAAAGGAATTTGAAGTTGATTCCCTTTTGTTCTGGCTTTCTTTAGGAAAAGACTTTAACAGACTTCTCTTCTCTGGGATAATTCATTGATACATCTTTTTCCTCACTTATCTTTGGAAAGTTCTTCAGCTTTTTATTCTTTGGACATTGTGATTTAAAAGACACATGGAAAATTTGGAGGTTTAGTGGAGAGACCTGAAAATAATTGAGAGGGATGGAAAATAGGACTTTTGAAGAATGAATATTAATTTGTCTTCATTTGGTATTATTCAGCACCACGTTGTGCCTAACTCTACCCCCGAGGCATCAAACAAACAGCACTGTGTGTTTGCTCTCTGATTCAGTACAGGTGGAGAGATAGAACACCCACGTGTGAAAAGGACATCAACATAATAATTACAAGTGTAAAAAAGTGTCAGAGTGTATGGTGTTCAGAAGATACAGAGTTGAGGAAAGATCAGTTTCATATAATTAATGTAAGAAAGTTTTCTGGAGCCTGCATGTCAAATTTTGAGAGGGATGTGAGTTAGTAGAACTGGAGGACTTCCACACTAGGGGTTGTGGCCAAATCATGCAGAAATCTGAGGAAGGAATAGCAAATTTTGTAAAAGGAAAGGAGGATTATCACTAAACTGCCTTGAGTCAGAAAGGGTCAAGTTTTTTGGGTTCCCATCTGCCTAGGGTAGGGGCATTAAGGAAATAGTGATAAATATCAATAAGTATTTGTTGAAAGAATGAATATTCTCTCCTCCTCAGAGGGAGCAGCTCCCAAACCGTGGTTTTAAGTCTCCCTCTCCTTTGTTCTTCAGCTTTCATCTCCGTGCCTTTGAGAAGATGTTCGCTATGACCCTGGAGGAACCTACCATGTTGCGTTATGCCATTGCTTTCCCCCTGATTTGTGCTCATTTTGTCCACTGCACTCATGAGATGTGCCCAGAGGAGGTGAGTACTCTGAACTCCAGCTTTCTAATCACATCTCATCCCTATTCTCCAAACACAATTCTGAAGCTTGATTTTGGTCCCAAGAAAGGCACAAACATAGGTATATGACGTGAATCCCTAAATGTCTCAGTGTGACATAGGATGTGTCCTCTCTTTGGGTCTCAGTTTCTTCTTCTGTAGAAGGATTGGATAGCTCAGGGGATGAGAGCAGATCTATAAGTAGTAGCTGTCTTGGTGATAACAATTTCTTTCTTGGTTCCTCTTTCCCAAAGTATCCCCACCTGAAGAACCATGGCCTTCATCACTGCAACTCCTTCCTGGAAGAGCTGGCCAAGCAGACCAGCAACTGTGTCCTGGAGATCTGTGCTGAACAGCGAAACCTGAGTGAGCAGGTGGACTCAGTGCTCGCTCTATTTCATTGTCCCCTCTGCCACTCCTTGGTGCCTTCCCCTCTATTTACCTTTGTCTTCCTCTCAAACACCAAGTTCTCTAACTCTTTCAAGTAGGGCCAGGGCTTTTGTGTGCTTGAGTTTATAGCAGGCTTCTTCTCTTAGAGTAGTCCCTGCAGTCTTTACTTCCTTAGAACTAGATAGAGGTGTCTAAAAATACTCTTATTTGAACAGCTGCACTCCAACAATATCTGTGCTCTCATTTGAAGAGTTCCAAGAGATGAGTTCATTTTCTAATTTTCTTCCCCTCCTCCCTCTAACGTGTGCACACACAGTTAGGACAGTGGCCCTCCAATCATCTGGCTTGTCTCACCCTTCTGTCCATCTGCACCATAGTCTTTGGCATCTGAACATTTTCAGGCAGCACTTCTGTGTGTGTCCACAGGGCTGCTTTCTTGTCCCTGTCTGCTTGTTTTTTTCCTCCTCTCCCTTGACTGACTCACAGCACCTGGTCATGATTAGCTCAGCTAAATTTCAGAAAATTTGAAAATGAGGAACATTGTGCTGTTGCCCTGGAGTCGTTTAGGTTTCCTAGACTACCCATGCTTTCTGGCTTTGAGTCAGTCTTTGTAGCAACTTTGGTAGAAGGGGGGCCAGGTTGTGTGTGCATGTGTGTGTACTTGTGTGTGTACATGTGTGTAGTGTACATATGCACAGTTACATTATTAACCTTTCCATTTTCTTGTATGTAAAATGGGGATAAAAATGGCTTCTTTACAGAGGTGTCATAAAGATAAAATGAAATAGAGTATGTTAAATATTTGTGTAAAACTCTCAATAGATGTTAGCTGCCATATTATTTGGTACTTACTGGGCATTAAACCCTGTGCTGGGTTTTTGGGATGGGGTGTCGGAAGAAAGGTACATAATCCATGCCCTTGGGGAATGATCCAGTTTAAGGGAAAAAGGAGTACAAATACACCTTTCAAAAAAACTTAAGTAACACGAGGAAGATATGCAAACAAGTAAAGTTATGTGTATATTCATCACTCCATTTGAATACCTACTACATGCAAGGGACACAGTTAAAGAGATTTGCTCAGTGCTGTATCAGGGATGATGAAAACATGATGCAAGTGATTGTTTAAACACACACTAGAACTTTTGCAATCACATGAGTATTGGCCCCTCTAAAGTTATCATTTTGAATAAATTAGTGATGTTGCTATTACTAATGGAGTTACATTTTTTGGAACTAGTTTCAGAATCTACAACAGACACTTTTGCACAATTTCAGGGTTGATGCATCTTTGTCCATCAAGGTAGTCTTGATTATTTTGAAACAGAGTTTGGACTTCAAAAAACAAAGTATAACTTTAAAGTAGCAAAAACAGTTTTTTTTTTGGCTCATACCCTGCTCTAAGAGTAATTCCAAATGCAGAGTTTCCAGACATGCTCTGTGCATGCTCATCAGCATTGGACTACATGGAAAGAACTCCAAGGTTATTGTCTTGAAAGAGATAACTGAATATATAATTCCATCTTATATTTTCTTTATTGCTTACTGGGGGGTATTGTGGGGAAGAGAAAGGCTGCAGGATTGATGTTTAAGCTAGCAAAAAATGATATCTTATTTACAAAACAAAACAAAAAAAGAAGTGGAAGGGGAGTTCTGGCCACAGTGTGAGCTGAGTCTTTGAAGGGCTGTGGTAGGGTGAGTAACTGTCTCTATGGGGACACAATATGAAGGAAGGTAGCAAGTGAGATGGCTGTTCTATACTGGCAAAAAACAACCAACCGTCTTCCCAGCTTGGAAGACCCTAGAAAGTACAATTGAGGGGGCTCTTAGATCTCAGTCTTTTTACTTGAATTTTTCCATTAGGAAAGACACTCAGGGTGTGGGTGGGGGATTGATGATCTGAGACCTAAAAGACACAGTCATCTTCAGACTTTGCATCTAAACGTGTGGACATATTTGATGAAAACTAAAAGAGGTAAGCATATTCCAAACAGGCACCCATTAGAAAAAGAGATGCTGCAAGGAAGGAGAGAGAGGCAGAAAGATAAAAGGACAGACATTAATGGAGAGGACTTTTCATATTGTTAGAGGGGCTAGTGGGCAGTCTAAGGAATGTATCTCATTTCTCCATTCTCTTATGTTTGTTTCTAAAGCTTCTACCTAAGCACTGTGCCACTACCATCAGCAAAGCCAAGAATAAGAAAACCATGAAGCAGAGGCAGACTCCCAGAAAAGGAGAGCCTGAGAGGGACAAGCCAGGAGCTGAGAGTCACCGGAAGAACCGCAGCATTGTCACCAAGTGAGGACCTGGACCCTGGAGGGCCAGTTGGGCACGGCACCAAAGAAGGGAGAAGAGGGAAGAGGGAAGGTGCTATAGCAAAGGAATGAGGCAGTGGTGGTGGGGATGGCAGATACGGAGATGTACTTAGATGTGAATTTTCTGCTTTGCCTTTGAAGTCAGCATCTATGTGTACTGCTCTAGGCTGAGTATTCCTAGAAGATGAAAGGGGTCTGAGGGTCATGGGCCTCACAAATCCCTCCCAGATGCTAGGAGGCAGTGCCAGACCTGTAATCCAGGCTCATTTCACTGTCTCAATTTTTCCCAGCATGGACAAGCTACACCTAAACTTGACAGAACTGGCCCTGACAATGAATCATGTATACAGCTTCTCTGTGTTTGAACACACTATCTTCCCTTCTGAGTATCTCAGCAGTCATCTGGAGGCCAGACTCAACAGGTATCACTCTTTCCTTCTTTTCCATGTGTGCGTAGTGTGGTAGTTCTCAAAGCTGGGTTCTCTCAGATTCCTCTTCGTGGTCATTCCAATGCACTCAGTCTGGCATATGCCCGGTCTCTATTAAAAGAAACTGAACAAAAAGAACCCCAGACCTCTACAGGGGTTTTTGATGAGCAACCAGAATTGATCACCACTGGTTTAGCAGAGGGAGTGAGGCGTTTGCAGTCAGTAGACCTGCGCTGACATCCTGGCCATTAGTGAAGATATTGGAGCAGTTTATCTAACTTGTTTGAGCCTTAGTTTCCCACCATGTAAAGTAAGGATAATGGTATTCACCCTATAATGAGAATTACCTGTAATGGCGAATTGGTAGAGAATTAGAGATAATAATGAGAGCAAAGCTCCTGACATATATAGGCCTCAACAAGATAGATCCCCTTCCCTCCTCTTTGTTCTTCATTCCCTCGCCCCCTAAAGGAGGAGGAGCATTCCTTATATTGGAGTTGGGCACTGAAGTCAGCAATTAGGGGAATGAAGAGAAGAATTATAATGAATAACCCCTTAGTCTTCTGTTTTGTTTTGGAATATGTAGTATATTCACTCATTAATTCAACAAATATTTATTGAACATCTACCATGTGTCAGCAGTGCTCTAGGAGCAGTTGATACAGCAGAATACAAAACAGATACAAATCACTGTCCTCATAAAGCTTACCTTCTAGTGGGGGAGATAGACAACAAAATAAGAAAGTAGCATATGTAGTAGATTAGATTAGTGACAAGTGTTAAGCAGAAAAATAAAGCATGAAAGAGATATAGGAAGGTGTGTGTGCTGTAGGTGGTGGATGGCCAGGGAAGGCCTGCTTGAGAAAATGACATTTGAGTAAACTGAAGGAATTAGGGAAGCCAAGTGTGTGACTGTCTGGGGCAAGAACATTCCAGGCAGGGGAA
Source organism: Smutsia gigantea (assembly GCA_032199065.1). Lineage (NCBI taxonomy): Eukaryota > Metazoa > Chordata > Mammalia > Pholidota > Manidae > Smutsia > Smutsia gigantea. The sequence continues at coordinate 55,876 of JAVSCE010002025.1, forward strand.
ACAGAAAGTGCCAAGGCTCTGAGGTGAGAACATGCCTGTTATGTTCAGGGGACATGGAGGAGGCCATGAAGGCTGGAGCAGAAGGAGCCAGAGGGAGACTGGTACCATGTGAGATTAGAGAGGTGGGAGGAGTGGCAGACTGAAGAGGTGCTTCTGTGTTATTATATGGCTTTTATTCTGAGTGAGAAGGGAGCTTTGGCAGGGCTTGAGTAGAGCAATGACACAATTTCATTCAGTATTTCAATAGGACCACTCTGGCTACACTAGGGGAAAAGGACAGAGCAGAGAGAACAGGAGTCTTTTTTGATTGTAGGAGAGATGCAGATTTAGTTTTCAACTAGGTTTTTGCTTGGTTGACAGTAAAATTAGTTTCTTTTCATTCTGTACACATTAGCTATATGGAAGAAAATGTCTCAAGTGCATATACAATGTCAGTTTGATAATTGCCCATGTGTAAACCTTCAGAAGCTGACAGTGGTTTCTAGGTCCTGGAACAGCATGGGTGTGATATTCTAGTTTTCCCTGAATACTTCTGATACTTTCTTTACTGACATCATTGCTCCTAAAGCCCCAAGGTCGGCCTGGAGGTCGGCCTAGAGGTCGGCCTCAATGAAAACTTTAAAATAGATTAGGCTTGCCCAGCCAGCAACCCCCCCACCGCCCCCACATCTGTCCCTCCTGTATTATTTTTTCCTCAAATTCTCTCTCCTCTCTTTTCCTTTTCATCTGGGGATCAGGCCCTCCTGCCATAAACACTTGCTAAAAACACAAAACAAATAAAATGTCTCCCAAACATCTATGGCTTTAGGAAGGATCTGATAAACTCATTCATCCTGAGGTGCAAATGACTGATAAAGGCTTGTCATTGACAAAGTGTGATGTTCCTCTTTCCCCTACCTACTGTTTACAAATGTTTTTTTTGTTAGGCACAAAATTAAAAGTGTTTATTTCTTTTTTTTTTCTAGTGGTATTCAGTATCTTTGTTTTTTTCTTTTTTAAACTAAGGTATCATTGATATACAATCTTATGAAGGTTTCACATGAACAACATTGTGGTTTCAGCATTCACCCATATTATCCAGTCCCCCCCACTCCCATTGCAGTCACCGTCCATCAGGGTAGTAAGATGCTGTAGAGTCACTATGTGTCTTCTCTGTGCTGTACTGCCTTCCCTGTGACCTACCTATCCATTTACATATTAACAAAGAAAAGAAGCCTAAGTCAAAGGACTGAGTGTAGTTGTGATTTCTCATATTCCTGGGGAAGGTATTTAGAAGGAGTTGGGGGTACAGTGGAGAGGGATGTTCCTTGGTGTCCACCTAAAATAATAAAGTGTGGAGTTATTCAACCTTCTCTAGGGTTGGCTATATATACTTTCATGCCAGCCAGGTGTACTTGCTATCCAGCCCTGGCATCCCACGGCCACTCAGGATTGCACTGCACTTCCAAGGTTTTCTGGGTGTGGTTTTCCATTTGAGAGTGCAGTGGGTGGAACTAATTCTTTCTAAGGAGATAAGTCAAATACTGTCCCTGAGAATGCAAGTGGTATGAGCCCACAGCTAGACTTACATGGTATTCTGGAGCCTGGATACTCCCAGATACACCTGACCTAATTTCTCCAGAGGTGACCAAAAAGCATAGTGGTTAGGAATCAACTGTTATTGGATTCAAATCCCAGCTCTGCCACTTGCCAGCTGTGGTCTTCACAGATAGCAAGTGACTTACTATTTCTGTGTGTGTTAGTTTCTTCATCGGTAGAATGGGATTGATAATTGCACCTGTCTTGTTGTGTTTTCTCTGAGGTTCAAATGCGATCATCTATGCAGTTAAATCTTAGCACAGCAGCTGGAACACAGTAGAATGCCATAACTGTTACTATGTTTATCATTGTTTTCACAATTATGATTTCTGTCACCCAGAGCCATTGTTTGGCTGGCGGGCTACAATGCCACAACCCAGGAGATTGCAAGGCCTTCTGAGCTGTTGGCAGGAGTCAAAGCATACATCAGCTTCATCCAGTCACTGGGCCAGTGTTTGGGTGTGGATGTTACCCGAGTCATCCGTAATGCCCTCCTGCAGCAGACACAGCCCCTGGACTCGTGTGGGGAACAGACTATCACCACTCTCTACACAAATTGGTCAGTGCTGCTTATCTTCTTCCCCAGTCTTTCCTCTTGGTCAGCACTTTTTCTTTTACACGGTGGGACTTTTGGTGGCATTTTAGCTCCCAGAGTCATAGAGCCCCAAACTGAGGCTTGTCTCTGCTTGAGGATTAGAGCAGTAAGCTGGGGCAGACCCAGAACCCCTTCTGTTCATGAGGTTTCTTTCTAACCTTCCATGTAATGTCCGTCAATCTGCTCTTTACCAATTTTATCTTTTTCCTCTTAATCCTCAGTTCCTAACCTTCCTTTTGTGGATTCTTACTGTGTTAATTTCAAGTGATCTCTCTTCCTCTTTCTCAAGTTCTCTTATTTCTCTGTTCATCCAGCTTCTCCCTTTGAAGACCGTTCCATCTGACACCATTTCTCCAGAACATTATCTCCTCACTACTCCTTGACACAACCACATTGAGTCTAGTGGATTATTCTTAATAGGGAAGGGGACCATCTCCCCAAAACTGGAGGAGGTAGGAATCAGCAGTATTTCTTTTGAGATCTGAAGGATGGAAAGGAGCTGGATTCCTACCTCCCCAAGACACTGGGTGGTGCTCTTCATCCAATATCAGCTTAGCAGGAGATAGGCTGCAAAGAACCCCTTCCCTTTCTGCAAAGAGGGAAAGGCTGAGAAGAGGTTTGCAAATGCTAGCAGGGGCCCAGCAGGTAAGGCAATGTGTGTTGTGGGCTGGGTAGGAATTTTGAGTAGCTGGAGAGGGCATGCCCCTCCGAAGGGGGCAGCCATTACTTATTTCCACCTGATTACTGACCCACTAAATCCTTTTTTTTTAGTGAGAAATCTCTGTTTCAAAATTTTGACAAGTAATCCAAATTAAAAAGGGAAAAAAACCCATGTTTGATGGCTGGGTTTGGCCCAACCATTTTAGCTTTTTGATTTCTGTAAGATCTAGGCCCCAAGCTCAGACCTGGGTGAGCGGAGTGAGCTGGTCAAACCCTTCTCTGATGACACTGGCTGGAGGCTGAGAAGTCAGCTTGCTCAGAGGTTACGAGGGAATACTTGGAGACTGGATGACCAGTGTTTACAGGGCTTCTCTCTGTCCAGTGGGGTTGACTTGAGACCCACTGCTAGGATCCTAGGTCCTCAGTCCAGTGTTCTCCTTAGAGAAGTTGAGGCTAAGTATATTTCAGAGGGCCCCAACTAGTGGGCATTTTTTTTCTCACCAGCTTGGGGGCTTGTCTTACCTGACAAAGAAAGGCCAAGGGTGAGGGCAGAGCAGTAGCTGGGAAAGAGCAGGGGCTGAGGGAGGGAAGTGCATGCCTTTACGTTGGACAGCTCAGTGAAATACCCTGCAGATTTGAGGCCAAGTAGAATTACATTGCACTACTGCCAGTTTTTTTTTAAGCCAACAGCTTGGGGTGTTAGAGTGCTGTCCTGTCTTTGAGTCTCTTCTGCCCACCCAGCCTTTGGCAGAGTTTCTCCTCCTGAGCCCATTGGTAGTGGTAGGGAGGAGACACTGAGCACTAATATTCTATGCTTTCTTGGCCAACTCTGTAGGTACCTAGAAAGTCTGCTTAGACAGGCAAGCAGTGGGACCATCATCCTTTCCCCAGCCATGCAGGCCTTCATCAGTCTCCCCAGAGATGGGGAGCAGAACTTCAGCGCAGAGGAGTTCTCTGACATCTCTGGTGAGCCCAGGGCCTGGTCTCCTTGTTAAGGAGCTAAGCCTTTCCCTCAGCCTGCGGACCCCATGTAAATCCTCCTACCTTCACAGAGGCTCATTCTGTACTCTTCTCAGCATCTCTGCTAGATTCCATTGTAGGGACAATAAAAAGAGTCCAAGTGAGACCCAAAATTGAGGATTGGCCTGGAGTTGAAGGTAGAGTAGAAAAATGAGGAAGTTAGGAGTTAGACAAGGCTGTTAGTCACTGAAGGGATACATTCTTTGAAGGGTAGTAAATAGTATTATCCATTTCCACAAAGAATAAAGAGTAAGTCATGTAACGAAGGGTAAAGGATATATGTAAGGAGGACATTCTGATATTTGGGATTATTAAACAGTGACCTGATATTTAATAATGATGGTCAAACAATAGATGACAATTATTGTGGGCTAAGTTCTAAGCATTCATGTGTATTAACTCACAACAACAACTATCCTCACAAAGAACCTTGCGGTAGACACTCTTATTACCTCCATTTTGCAGATGAGGACACTGAGATGCACAGAGGTTAAGGAGCTTACCCATGGTCACACATTCATAAATGGTAGAACTGGGATTTCAACTCAAGGCAGTCAGATTCTAGAACCTGCGTGCTTAAGCACCCTGTAATGCTGCTTTCCAGAATAGAAGTGCTTTTGTGTTTCAAAACAGTAAGGAGTGTGTTGTGAATGAATTGAGAAGTGTTCTCTTTTTAAAGAGAGCTTGAAGACACAGAGATCCTTTTTAATAGATTTGTGTTACCGACTGACTGATTGATGAACTATTGTACTACTGCCTCCTTCCTCTCACCTCCATGTAAATCATGGATCCTGCATGGTGTTTGGGACAGGTAGGAGATGTTTCATTGACTCTGCCCTCTCTGATCTTCCCCTTCGTTTGGGCGTGGTGGGGGTGGGGTGGTAGGAAAGTCAGAGTACACAGTTCTGTTTTCCAGCTCTGTCTCCTCCTTAGTCTCCTTGAGACTCCATCAGTAAGCTGGCCCAACTCTTACCTGCCGGAGGCTTCAGAGGCCTCCTTCTCATCAGCTCCACCCACAAACTGTAGGCAGCATCTAAATTCAGCTTTAGGTCTTGCTGACAACTGATGAACAGCAGGAGGTAATGCTGATTCCCTCTTCTTCCACCCCCACCCCAATTTTCCTGGGTTACCATGGTGATGGGGCAACGCTACTGCAAAAATAGGTAGATGGAAAAAGAAGGTTGTCCTTGGGTTACTAGCCTGGAGTAGAGAAGCCTAGAGTAAGGAGATCTGGCAGTGTGGCTTCTCTCCAGAGAAGGCAATTCAGCCCCTCTTCTCCTCTGTCAGCCATTTTAGCATTATCTTAGTTGACCAGATAGGAAATCCTCTTCTAGTTCTCAGCTCAATTCTTCCTATTGTAAATAGATGACTCTAAAAATGCCTAGTATTTACTCTGGACAAGGCTCTGTGTCAGCAGCTGTGACCATTTCTACTTCCTCTGTCATTGCTGGAGGTGGAGATCAACTGGTTCTGTCTTCAAAAGACTTGAGTGTGGAGCTTTGATTTCCTTTTCCCTCTGAACGGTTATTATCTATGTTGAACTTGCCTTTCTGCTGTTGGTCTCTTGTTGTTGTTTCTTCTTATCCTTTATGGTTTTGTCTGCTGGGATGGCCCATAGCCAAAGATCATTGCTGGAGCTCCTTCCTGTCTGAATTTGTCACTAGTGCTTCTAACATAGGATTTCCCCAGGCAGGTTTTATTTAATTCACCAAGAGCCAGAAGCAGGGTGGGTGGAGAGGTATGAGGCATTGGGGCAGACTAGAGGGAAGAGGGACTTAGAGGAAAACACTATTAGAATTTTGGGGATGTGAGTTCATTATGAAAAAAGAAAAGGTAGCTCAGGGAGAGGAAAATCTGGGCAGTGAGGCATAAAGTAAGGGAAACAGAGGGAGGAACGTAGAAACAGCTAGACCTTAGATAAGGAATGAGTTGTGGTATCTGTTGGGACCCAATAAGGGCAGTAAGGCATTGAGCTAGGTTTCTGGAACCAGCCCTTGACTTGACTAAGTGATCTTGGACAAGCACTTAACCCCCATGTCTGTTAAACCAGGGTGATGTTAATAATTATTGTAATAATCCCTTATTCATATATATCTTTATAGTTTCCTACAGTTTTTTATTACTTTCATATCAGGGCAGATTTCTTCATTTTACAGAGAAGTAAACTGAGGCTCAGAGAGGATCAGTGACTTGTTTAAGGTCTTATATCTAATAAAGCTAATCCAGAAAGAGTAAAACCCATGTACCACATAAAGGGACTTGGGAAAATATAGATTCTTATAAGAATGTAAAGTAAATAGTTATCATTTGTGGTAGGTCTGGGCATAAGTACCAGAGGGAAGAGGGTAAGTTGTCCCATGGGCAGGCCAGACCTGTCACCTAAATGTAGGTTTTCAGGCCACTTTTGCTCCCTGACTTTCCACTTCCTTTCCTTGCTAAAGAAACATCTCAAATGTGCAGATTACCCTCTCCTTGCTGTGCTGATGCTGCAGTGCCCTCTGAGTCCCGCCTGGTGCCTCTGTAACTCTATTTCAGAGATGCGGGCCTTGGCTGAACTTTTGGGCCCCTATGGCATGAAGTTCCTGAGTGAAAATCTGATGTGGCATGTGACCTCTCAGATCGTGGAGCTGAAGGTACTGGAAGCCAGCCCTGGGAAAAAGGCACAGTCCTGGGTGAAGTGGGGTAGGGGTAGGAGACTAGCGACAATGTATACCTGGGTCATAACTTTTCTGCTGAATGTCTGTGTCCCGGCTGCAGAAATTGGTGGTGGAAAACATGGATGTACTTGTTCAGATCAGATCCAACTTCAGCAAGGTGGACTTGATGGCTTCTCTGCTGCCCCAGCTGATGGGTGAGCACCTCCCCTAAAAGGAGAAGGAATTGTGGGAAAAGCATTGTGGATGACAGGGCTTTGGGGGGCTGGTGGCTAGGCTGGGTCTGCAGAAGCAAAACCACTGCTATTCTCCTAAGTGCTCTTCACTAACACTCCCTTTTTTTTTTCCTTAGGGGCCGACAATGTCCTGAAGCGCATGACCATCATTGGAGTTATCCTCAGTTTTAGGGCCATGGCCCAAGAAGGGCTTCAGGAGGTGATTTGGGGGGATGGGGGGCTGCCACAGAATAACAGACACCTCTGTGGGTTGGGTTTGTATGAGAAATGGGGGAAATGTTTGGTGAGCATTGAGGAGAAAGGAGTTTAATTTGGTAGAGGTCCTGGAAGATCTTTGGGGATAGATGAGCTGCGGAAGCATAGAGGTGTGAGCAGAGGGATAGCATGGGAAGCTGGCTGGTTCTTGTCTAAGCTGAGGCCCTTTTTATTTTTGAGGCCACCTATCTTTGAAGGCACTGGCCACTGCCCTGTGTACTCATTTATCTTCTCTTCCCTCCAGGTTTTCTCCTCCCATTGCCCATTTCTTATGGGTCCCATTGAATGCCTCAAGGAGTTTGTCACACCAGACACAGACATCAAGGTATGAGGGGCTGCGAAGTGGAAACGAAAAGGAGATTTTTGTTGTTGAAAAGATGTAGCTAAGATCTTATAAGGGAGAGAGGCCTCTGAAGAATACTGTGGGGAGAAGAGCCAGGATTTAAATAGGAAAACATTGGGGAAGATTGTGTGGAGAGAGGAGCATTGCTCAGACAGATATTCTTGGAGACTGAGGACAGAGCTGGGGAGGCCCTGTGGAGGTTGGGGAGAGATGGGTAAGATCTAGGAGAATATCTGTAGGTTTCCACCTAAAATGTGCAAATTAGATATGAGCTATGTGCAAACAAGTCCTCTCTTCAGTTAGGAGCTTAGATACTTTTTGTAAAAAGATTTGTTCCTTCCTTACCCACTCACCTGGGGGCCCTCAGAGTTTCCTTCCTTTTTCTGGCCTTTTCTTCCTCCTTGTTCTGAAACCTTCTGGTTCCTCTATATCTGTGTCTTCTGGCTTAGGCCCCCATTTACTCCAGAGATGGAGAAAGGAAGCAGAGCCTTCTACAGGCACCCCAAGTTAAACATCCATTTCTCTGCCCCTCCTCCACCTCTGTAGCCTCTTCCTGTCTTTTGAATCACCTGGAACAAACAAGTATGTTATGCAGGAAATACAGCCAAAGGCTGGGAGCAAGGGCCTTCAAACACATAGGGTAGGCTCTTCTCTTATTGATTCCTTTAACCAAGGGAGACCTGTGATAAGAGGCAACAGGTTAGCAGGAAGAATTAAAGTTAAATGTTAAGAAAAACTTCTTTACCTTGAGATCAAAAGAGCTGTGATATTTTCCCCTCTGTGCCTGAAATCGCATGAGGCTCAGATGGTCATGGGGTCTGTGAGGAGGTGATGTTTCACTGGGAGGCTGCCCCTTTTGAGTAGCCTCTGACTTTACAGTGAGCCTGGGTTTCTGGCAGCTGCTGATGCTGGGGCCGAATGCCCTAGCCTGTCAGGAGCTTGTCTAGCTGATATTGCTTGGGCAGCTCTGAGCTTTAGGCTCTGTCTGTCTGTGAAAATAAGCTGGTGGGGGCAGAGAAGCAGGGATGGCCTGTCCATCAGAGATTCTGTTATTGCTTCAGAGTGGTGAGAACATTAGGAGAAGAGAAAGTAAGACCCTTTCAGTCATCCCTTTTTTCCCTCAGAAAACCACAGTTTATGGACCAGTTCCCTGATCTCCTAGGCCATGGTTACCATGAGCAGGGTCATTTAGTTAGTGGCAAATTTAAATAAAGGGCAGAGGAGAACATGCTTCTACGGTTTACCTTCTGTGTGAAGTACCATAGGCAAAGTGTGTGTCTATTAGGATATCTCTGGGGTTCTTTGCATAAATACTCCACATAGCTGTCTACTCTTGAAACAACTGTCCTTTTTCTTCCAAAACATTTTCAAGTCTTTTTTTTTTTTTTTTTAACCTCAAGAGGGGTCTAAGTACTTGGTATAGGAGTAGAAGTTTGGGACTACGTCCTGCGAACCTGCTTTTAAGTACAGTGAGGGATTCAGGTATCAAGCATATTTTAATTGAACGCCTTCCATGAGTTTAGGGTGTGTTAAAAGCTGGAAAGGATAAAAAGAAATGCAGAGTTCCTGGATTTGACATAAAGGAAGGGGAGAAAAGTTATGTTTATTAGTCTGTTAGTGACTCTTTAGTCCCTAGGGTAGATGCTTTACACTTGTGGTCCAATTTAATCATCACAACTCTGTGAGGTAAGGATTATTATCCCAGTTTTACAGATAAGAACATTGAGGCTCCAAGAGGTTAAGTAACTTTTAGCCAGGGCCACACATTTAGTGAGTGGCGCTGCTAGAACTTGAACCCAGAGCTCACTCCAAAGCCTTTTTTCTCCTCTGACTATGGTGTGAGGTTTTAAAAAATTATAATCTAGTTGGTGGGATAAGCCATATGTCTCACCTCCTATCTGAAATGGTAACTCATAATACTAGGTGCTGTGTGTGATCAGGGCCAGTTGATAGTGCCAGTTTAAGGAGGGAGAGATGGGTTTGGGCTGAAGTGATCAGGGAGGACTCCAGAGAGAACACGGGAGTTGAGTTAAGCCTCAAGGGGCAGATGTTGCTTAGATATAAGTGGAGCACAAGAATGGACACTCTAGAAAGAAGGAAGCACATGAACCAAAGTATGCAAGTCAGGAAGTAAGTTGTATTTTGGACACAGTGACCAAATTAAGCTGGCTGTGTTGACTGTAAGAAGCATTTGGGAAAAAAAGGTTAAAAAAGCAAATTTGTACTGTGGAGTTTCTGAATGCCAGGCTAATGCTTTTTGGGCTTTTCCCCTGTAGGTTAGGGACAGCTATGAAAGGAATACCTAGAAAAGAGGATAGTCCACCTATCCTCTAAAGTTTAAAAATCTGTGATCCAGGAATCCTGACTCCCTGTAGCTTCGGCCAAGTACTTCTCCCCTGGGAATCCTTTTCAGCATGTTTTCTTCTCTATCAGGTGACCCTGAGTGTCTTTGAGCTGGCATCTGCTGCAGGAGTGGGCTGTGACATTGACCCAGCCCTGGTGGCTGCCATTGCCAATCTGAAAGCTGGTAAAACTGGGGAAATGGAAAAAGGGGGCTTGAGCCATAATTTTGGGTGGGAAAATGTCAATGTCAAAGAAGGCTTTATTTGAGATTGTGTATTTAGGGGTTATAACCTGGGAGCTAAGGAAAGACTAAAAGTCCCTAACCCCCACAAAATATATATGTAGATAATTTAGATTCTTGGCCAGGTTCCAACCACTTGACCTGTCAATCATCTAGAAAGTAGTAAGTGAGAATCTGATGTTCAACAAGCGCTCAAAGGAACTTGCAGTCTGGTTGGGGAAATAAGGTTAATGCAAATGAAACAATGAGAGAACAATACACAGTAGTATATGATGTCATGCTAGGTCATGTGGTATAGCGTCTAGGTTCCCCAGGGTGATCGCGTGCTCTTCCCCCCGTGTAATCATCTTGACACTACTCACTTCTTCCCCCAGTCTCACACTTGTCTCTCATATTTTCCACTGCACATTTCCTCTAATTAGCATATTCATACTTACACATGCTCAGAATAGGAGGGGGGCTGGTATTAAGCCCTTTCAAAATTGCCAGACTGGCTCTCCCTCTGCTCGCTTGATTTTGGTGAGGCTCTTTCCTCTCCTCCCCGCCTCTTCACCCCATCAGACAGAGTGCCCTCAGACTGCCTGTCAGCAGAGCCCTTCCCACAGAGCTCTGCTTCATTCATCAGAGTGGCCTCCAGGACTTGGCCCTCGCTGTAAGTGGAGGCTAGTCCTGTCCCCTTCAGCAATAAAGACTTGCCTTTAGTGTTTTAGAGAGTGTTTTCATAGATATGTCTTATCCTCACAGTAATTTGACAATGTAGGCCCCCTGTAAAAGATAATTTGTGTTTGCTGACCTTACTTTTCCTCTTTTCCTTTTTCCTCCTTACCAGATACTTCATCTCCAGAGGAAGAATATAAGGTGGCCTGCCTGCTCTTGATCTTTCTTGCCGTTTCCCTCCCACTCCTTGCCACTGACCCTTCTTCCTTCTATAGCATTGAAAAGGATGGTAAGTAAGGAGCAGGTTTGAGGCACCAGTGCTATTTGGGTTGGTGTCCTGGGGAAGGGAGATGAGATGGAGACATTTTTCTGGAAAGCAGACTTCTGATTCATGTGTAAAGTTCTGTTTCTAAAGCACTTAAGAATGACCTATCCATAACACTCAGTGCCAATCAGATTTCATGGGAATATCTTTCTCCTAATCCCCAAATGCCTCTTAGTCCTTTTAGTGTCATATAGGGGTGGCCCAGCCGGGAAAAATGAGGAATTACCAGAGGGGGTCAGCCTGGGTGTGGCTCACTTCGTTGTGTCCTTTTGTTTTTCTCCTCCTCTGTCATTACTAATCTAGGTTACAACAATAACATTCACTGCTTGACCAAAGCCATCATCCAGGTGTCTGCTGCCCTCTTTACACTCTACAACAAGAACATTGAAACTCATCTCAAGGAATTTTTGGTGGTGAGTGGGTCCAGGCTATAAGGAATGGAAGACTGCAAAGTCTAGCAGAATCGGTTTGACTTAAACCCACAGACGCGTATTATTGAGCAGGCTTTGGAGTCTAACCTCCTTCATTCAATAAGCAGTGAGAGGCCACTTTGTGAAGCACAGGAGTTTCTTCTAAATTCCCTAACAGCTGGTGTTTTAGCCTCAGCCCAAATACTTGGGAAGAGCATTGGACTAAGAGTCAGCAGTTCTGAGTTCTAGTTCTGGATCTGCCCTAAGAAGTTGTGTGGGCTCTGAAGAGCCAAACTTCTGGGGCCTCAGTCTTCCCATTTATTAAATAGGGTGATTAAGCTGAATCCATTAGAATATCCCAAGGAGCTTGTGAAAATACAGATTTCTGATACACCAAACCTACTGAACTAGAATATCCTAGGGTGGGTCTAGGTCTGTGTTTTTAATAAGGTCTTCAGGAGACTGATGCACAGTAAAGTGGGAGAGACACTGAGTTTTATATAAGGTCCTTTCCAATTCTAATACTGACAAAAAGTCAAAACTTTTTTCAAGTTCTCAACCTTCAGTGTAAATCAGAATCAACTAGAGAATTTCTGATTCAGTAGATTTGAGGTGGGGGCTAAAGAATTTGCATTTTCAGCATGTTCCCAGGTGATGATGCTGTAGTTCATCCTGGGATCTCATTCTGAGAACCACTGGTCTAGATATCTAGGGACCAGCACTTCCAACCAGGCAGCTGATTCTACTGTAGGTTATTTTCAATTTGTTTGAAAAAAATTGTTTAAAAAATTTCAGCCAAAGTTTGACTCCCTGTAAACTATCACCATTGATCTTAGTTTTGCCTCTGGAAAAACACAGAATAAGTAATCTCTTTCCATTGTTGAAAGAGGCCCCAGAGTTTTCCATTCTAAATTCTCCTTGGAGGAATCCTGTCCGCACACTTCTGATACGTGGTCCATTCGCCACTGCCTGCTTGGGCATTGTCAGCAACAGGGAGCTTATTCCTTTGCAAAGCATGGTTCTAATTTAAGAACTAGGGCCTCATCTGTCTCATTTTAGGAGAAAACATAGTAGATCATTTTATCTTGGGAATCATACCATTGTCCTGAGAAGTACAAATTGGGGACTTGTAAGATTAGTTAGAGGGTCTCTATTTAAAAGTGGGACAGCCAGCTAGACAGAATGGGCTTTGAGCATCTTAGATATGAAGAGGTTCCACACTAGATCTCTAAGACCTGGGGGGAAGGGGATTTCCCCCCCCCCTTTTCCCTTTTCTCTTTTTTGTTTGCTAAACCTGAGCCTGGGATACAGTTAATCACATTTCTTCCTCCCTGTTTGATTTTCTGGGGGCCTTGAGGTGAATGGGGAGGACAGCCATTTGGGAGTTGACAGGTAGAGAATATCAAGAGCACTGTGTCTGAATCACAGGCCCAGCTCTGTCTCTAGTCTGGTGGGGAGTCAGCTGTAAACTGCCTGGGGACAGTGGTGTCCAGAGGCTGCCTAGGAAAAGAGGTTAATCTCCTGGCATACAGTATTACCTGCCCTTTTTTTAGGTCCTTTCCTCTCCCCTTGCAACCTCTCCCCCAGCACCCCTGGCAACCTGCAGTTGTCTGCACTGCTTCGTTTACAGGCACTGTGCATCTCTGAAACCTAAGGGATTTGCCACTTTTCTACCCTGAGTCTCCAGGAACATTTCAGCACTTCTTAACTCTTCTCCTTGATCTTGTCCTAACTTCCTGTAGCCTGGGGCTGTCCTCCTCTGACCTCCATAAAAATTTGCTTCCTTACAAATTCTTCCCTTACAGGTGGCCTCTGTCAGCCTTTTGCAGCTGGGCCAGGAGACTGACAAGCTTAAAACCAGAAATCGGGAATCCATTTCTCTGCTCATGCGCTTGGTAAGTATCTAGCTTAAGATGGTCTGGGAAAAGGGGCGAGGGGCCAGAGGGAGAGACCTCTCTAGGGTCTTTGGGTCCCTGCTGTTGTCATCACCCAATAGCATGAACTAAGAACTGAATTCTGCCTGACCCTCTCTGGGTCTAGTCCTCACATTCTGGTTAACATTCTAGACTTGTACTATATTCCCAAGGTAGGGTCTTTAAGGACTTCTCTGCAGGACATGGCCTTCCTTGCCCCTAGCTGACTGGGTTCAGTGTTCTTGTCTGACCTGGTGGGGCAGTCTGTCCCTCATCTATAACTACCTTCTCAGTGCATGTTAAGTGTTACCAGACCACTTTCTACCACTAAATTTCTTGTTCCTAAGGACATTACGAAGAGGGTGCTGAATAGCACAGAGCTGAACTGCAGGAGGGAGGTGAGGACTCAGAGGAGGAAAGGGATTTTAGCTGAAAAGCTGTAAGGCAGGGAGCCAGGTGGGCCATGAATCAGGCAGCTCCTGCTATCTCTTTTTTCTTTCAAATCTCTGGGCTTTCCCCTCCTTTGGCAGAAAGTCCTGGGAACTCTGACTCAGTTAACTTAAAAAAAAACTTTCCTCATGACCCTGTTTCTCTCTTCACCATGCTTACTCTTTTTCTCTAAAAGTCTGACTCTCCAGGTTGGTCCTGCACTTAGATGTAGTCAGGAGGGGGTCCTGCCCTGGGCCCCATGTATAAGAGGCCTTCTTACCTAAGGGGAGAAGATGTGCCCACCTGGAGCCTCTGCTGCCCCTCAGAGTCCACACTAAAGATGTCTGGGGCCTCAGAATCCTCTGCTAAGCAGATCTGGCCTATTTGTAGGCTTCTGTGGAGCATCATCCCGAAGTCCGTCCTCCTGAGGCAGCCTGCTGCTGGTGGATATACCTCTAGTGCCCAAGGAATGTATGGCTGGAGTTTAGATAGGAAGTTTATGTGTATATACAAGATCCTTCAAACTGGGGATGGTTCCCTCCACTATGTTCTGGTACAGAACTCTGCGGTGCTTAAGAATTCTTAATTAAAAACTGGACTTGCATGAAATTCTAAAAGTATAGTATGAAGGTTGAAAGATGAACACAGTAGTTTGATTTATTTAGTTATATATTATGTGGGCTTCAATTTGTACCCTTGGCCAGCCCTGCAAATGTTTGGGCCAGGCTCCTTCTGGGTCTGAGCAGTGTCTGTGTCTCATAGACACAGTTAGAAAAGGGCCTAGGTTAGGCTGATGAAGGATTAGGATGGAAAAGTGGAGAGACTAGACGTATGGTTGGGGATGGTGATGGATGAGAGGGCAGAAGAGGCAGATGAGGGCAAATGCCAGTAGCATGCTAGATGTAGGGGCACAGTCTTTGGTGCAGCCTGACCTTGGGCAAGTTAACTAACCTTCTGAGCCTCTGATTCTGTATCCTTGAAAGTGGGCAATAATCCTTAGGATTCATAAGGTAATATATGTGAAAGTACCTAGTACATAATAGATGCTCAATAAATGTTAGTTCCCTCTGTCTGCTGGTCATTTTAGTTTCTGGATGGTTTAGGCATACCTTTCATTTCCTTGGGCATTTTTTACTTCCCTAAGGTTGGAGGTGATTCTTTATTGCCACCCAGCCCTGCTTCCCCCTTCTGCTTTGATCTCCTCAGCCCCACCCCCAAAGGTGGGAAGGTGGCCGCCCTTGTGGCATTGCAGAGAATCCTGCAGAGTGGCTGGAACTGAGCTAGGGGACCAGGAGCTTTTTGTTGGATGGAGAGACTGAGGGACTAGCTGCTGCAAAGCAATTTAAATGCAAATGTTTCCACAGAGAAATTGGAAATGGCTGAAGGGGAGGGAGCTGTATTCTGAGGTCAGAGGCTACTCATGTAGCCCCAAATCCTGGCCAGGTATTTCTTTCCCCAGGGTCTTTCTGTCTTGGCTGTCAAGCCTGGGCAGTGCCTACGGCCAGTATTGCCAGCCTGCTTGGGTTTGACAGGTGAAGAAGATATGACTCTCTCATAGAATCATGGAATCCTGATGGCAGAACCAGACTAGATCCTGGCAGTTAGGCCTATCCTTACAATTCCTAGGTGTGGAAACTGAGGAGAGGGAGGGAACAGTGACATTCAAGGGCTTCTCCAAATTGTAAGGGCAGATTTGGCTTGTCTAGAACCCAACTTTTTTGGCTTTCACTGTAGCATTGTTTCCAGTACCATGATTTCCTCCACGTCGGAGCCCTGTTATTTTCTGGTGCTTAATGGAGCAAAGAATAGGAAGTCTTAGCTCAGTGGATCCTTCTTAAAGCCATCACTCATTTCTCTGTACCTGAGGGTCATATCCTGGAAAAGAGATCTTATCTCTCTCCTGGCTTAAGATTTGAAAGTCTTACCTTGCAAGAAATTCTTTCTGTTAGCCAGCCTAAGGTCAGAGCTAGTTTTACTGGCAGATTTCCTTTCCTTCAGCCTGTAGTGTCTGCTCTTCTGAGACTGTTGTGTGCATGTGTTTGACAATAGCAGAATCTTACAAATTTTACAACTTGAAAGGACTTCAGAGAGAGAACATGTTAGTGTGGATATGGCAGGTTTTCTTTCTTGAGTGAATTCTCAGAACTTGAAACAACAGACGTATTGGCGAAGGTCCCTCTGTGTGAATTGCCAGAGGATATGGGACACTTCCCTCCAGTGTTTTTAGACCCACAACCTCTGGGCTGAGGAAAGTACTGAAGGAAATACATGCTGTTCCTTCCTCAGGGATGGGACCCTCCAGCCCAGTGCTAGGTTGCACTGCTCTCTAATATGCCCTCCCGGGCCCCCTTATCCCAGCAATTGGATCTGTCTTTCTGCTGAGCTGTGGGGGATGCTGGGATTGCCACAGCACACAGGCTTCTAATTAAACTAATTAATCATGCCTGCTCCTCTGTGCAGCATCCTTACTGTTCCTCAAGCACTGTACTGAGGGAGGGAGGAGGGTGAGGCCCAGCACGCAGGACCAGTGTGGATTCCAGGCCCCTCTTTGTTGGCCTGCCGTGGCCGTGGTTTCCTTCTCTGCAGAGCTCTGTTATTAGCACTTTTATCCATCCTTGCCTGCATCTGTGCTGCCCACTCACGTACGATTTAGCATCCAGACTGGAAGAGAATGGGACCTGCTCTGCCACTAGGGCAGTGATTCTTCCCTACCTTCTGCTTCTGAGCCCCTTGTGTAACCCTGAGGAGGGAGACAGGGGCGTTTTTAATGGAGCTGAAGAGGCTGCATTGCTTTCCTAGAGCTAAACAGAGTGAGGGAGGAAGGGGGCCGGGTAATTTGGAACCCTGTTCCCTTGTAACGCTAAGGACCTCAGAGGGTCCCGGGCACTGCCTGAAGAGGAAATGGTGTCACAGGGGTACACCCTCCCTGAGGTTCTGTTCTCATCTCTTGGCTGCTTCTTTTCCAGGTGGTGGAGGAGTCCTCCTTCCTGACTCTGGACATGCTGGAGTCCTGTTTCCCTTATGTCCTGCTTCGAAATGCCTATCGGGAGGTATCCCGGGCCTTCCACCTGAACCGAGTGTCAAGCAGTAACCACTGAAGGGCCCTTTGGACTTCTCTAAACCCCATGCTATACTGGACCTGTGGCCATTGTCTCAGTGCGTGGGGATGGGGTGGGGTCAAGAGCCAGAGCCGGCATTTAGAGCCAGTCGGGCATATGGAGGAACAGTCCAGGGCTGGGAAATCATAGAGAAGTGGGGCAGGCTGGGGGATGGAGGACAGTTTTTGGGAAAAGTTTATGGGGTTGGGGTTACATGTGTGAATTTTTATAATGAAGAAAACGAGTGCCATGCAAGTGTGCTTTCTATCTTCTGGTAACTAGAGCTAGACCTCTGACTGGCATGGGTCTCTCGACCTTCATCACTATTCTAGGATAATGCTGGAGGGCAGAGATGATCAATCATCATATTAAACCATAATGAGCTTATAATCCTCCCATTGGAGCTGCTATTGTCTCCTGCACATTCATTAGGATGATTATCTCCTCTCTTCCTTTACCAAATGTGTTCAGCAAACATTCAGCCTGCTTTTATTGCAAAGTAGTGGCAAAGAAACCCCCTTTTTCCTTTGTGGGGGCTCTTTTAGGGGCTTTGGGTTTCTTACTCTGCCTCCAGCTCTACTGCCTAGAGGGGCATGAGGAAATGCTTTTAGAGATTTTCACTGCCCCAGACCCCCTCACCTGCTCTACCACGCCTTGCCGTTAATGAGTAAGTTCTCCCATGTTTAACTTTAACCCCTTCTGCTGCTGCTTTCATATCACTGCAACCCAGAGCACAGAGGGTCAGTCTAGGAAACTGTAGGTCACACAACCACTAATTGGACTGAAGTCATGTGGGTTTCCTCCCAAGACCATTTGGGGTATTCTCCCTCTTATCTGGAGGGACTAATTGAACCCCAATCCCCTGTCTTCCTGGGTACAGATGTTGCTCCAGGCAGGGATTTCTCTCCTAGATCTTACATTTCATAGACCTCATTAGATTATAGGGCCCTGGGAGTGGGTATACTTGAGGGAGTACAAGGTGTTTCAACTAAGCCCTTTTCTGCACTAATTAGAATTTCAAGGGTCATAAAGCCTGGGGCATTCAAGGTGCACTAACCTAGGTTTAGGTAACTCCATGGCAGGAAATGGTGGTTCCCATCCACCTCTTCTGTGTAGCCACTGCCAGGAAGGACTGGAGCAACAGATCATGTGTGTCACAGGTCTGGGATGGTTGGAGTGGTCAAATACAAGTAACTAACTGATTGATTAGTGTCATGTTCCTACATCCACAATAAGTGGGAAGTAATTTTTGGCTTTCAGCAGAACCATCTTGCTTTCATGAAAACTGTTTGATAGCTGTTTTTTGGATTTTTGTATGTGTGTTTGATCTTTATTTCTTGAGACCCAGGCTTAGTTGATACTTTTTTTAACTGGGCACTGATAATCGGTCCACAGGTTTTTCTTAGCAACAATTGTCTGCTCTTTAGGGTAGAAGCAACAGAGAATTCCTGCTTCATGCAGCCACTAGTTGTCCTTCCTTGCTAAGGAAAAGACATTACCTTCTAAGGAGTGATTCAGGGTTGAGGCTGCTGAGACTATGGGCAAAGCTGATGAGGAAGAGAAGGCTCGGAAGTATCCGAACAGCTCTTATACCCTTTCCTCTCTCTCTGCTGGGGCCTTCTTCTTGAGGAGATGGAGACGCCTTCTCCACGTTCATATAGACCCACCCAAGAGGACCCTCCCAGAGGATAGCAAGACAAGTTGCTGCAGGGGAATAGAGGGTAGACATAATACCTTTTAGTTTTTTTAATTGAAAAATTTGAGACAGTCCACAGACACTTGTAAGAAATAATACACAGAGATCCTGTGTATCTACCCCTTTCCCTCAGTGCTAACATCTTGCAAAACTAGTACACTATCAGAACCAGGATAGTGATATTGATACACTCCATAGGGCCTATTCAGATTTCCCCAGGTTTGCTTATACTCGTTTCTCTGTGTGTATGTGTTTAGTTCTGTACCATGTGTAAGTGCGTGCATCCGCTGCCACGGTCAAGAACAGATCCCTTACCACAAGGATTCATGTTGCCCTTATATAACCACGCCCACTTTCCTTCTGCAACCCCCTTCCTTTTCCCTAATCCTTGGCAACACAAATCTGTTCTTTTCTAAAATTTTGTCATTTGACACAATACCTTCTTATAAACACATAATGGCACACACATTTCTCTATCCTTTGTTGAAGTACTTTTGCAGTTACGACGAGTCTGCAAGGTAGTCAGGGAAGGCTTCCCTATTTCAGGCCAGTAAACAGATTCAGAGATGTTAAATGACTTACTGAAGGTCATATGTTAAACAGTTAACAGAACCAAGTCTGATACCCAGTCCTATACCTTTTCTACATGACCAGACTGCCTCTTCATCTAGGAAGACTTAGCTGTTAGAATCTGGAGACTTAAGAATGAACAAATAGGAGATGAGGACATGATGGCCTTTTACTGACTGAGTGGTGAACATCTAGAGGTGAAGGGGCAGATGAGGTAACAGGACCCATCAGCATTTAGGCAGTTTGCTTGCTTGACCCTGAGGGTCCCTGACCCCTCACAGCTTGGGACACATTCAACTATGAACTGCTTTTCGCAATCAGATCCCTGGCTCGCTTTATTCACGCCTGAGAGGAACTGACAAGAGTATCAGGGAGAAACTCTGACCCTGGTTGTTTTGTCTTGAGGGTAGAGAGTAGCTCGTAGCCTCAGCATTCTCATTAGTGCAGTGTTTTCATTAACATCTTCATTAACTTGTTTGCTGTGATGAGATGGAATCATCCCTCCCGCCAAGCCTGGGTGGAGATGCTTACAGAGGAGCTCCCTTTCCTCTGGATGGTACAAGCAGTGCCTCCCCCACTGTGGCTCAGGCCAGGTGGCAGGGAGGGCAGCTTTCAAGTGCTGTGGAGCTGGACCGGGCTGAGGACATCGCCCCTTTGGTGGCTTGAGCACCGGGACCTAGGAGGGAAAGGGGTCCCAGCTAGGGATAAGGCTTCCTTAACCTTAGGTCCTCATGCCCTATATGAGTTCTTCTCCAACAAAGTTTGACTTTGGGAAGAAGCGGGCATGTGATTGAAATGCACTCAGGAGGTTGGGGGAAGAGTGTTCTTCCGGCTCCTCCTAAGTACCTGTCATCAAAAGAGATGAAGATGAATCTCCCCTCAGCCCCCACACCTCAGGGAGTTGTCAGGTACTCTCCCTCCCACCTGAATAGGAAGCAGGAGCAGCAGGCCAGGCTGCAGGTTGAGGAAATCAGAAGTTAACTTGAGCGGAGTTTGCAGCTCTGGAGAGATTGAGGAGCGGCTTTTCCCTTGTCACTTTGGAAGGAGAGGATTGTGAGGCTGCCCCTTTAAATAGCATTCCCGTAGGAGGCAGATCACATCCATCCGTCACTGCTGCCAAAGCATCATTTTTGGTCTCTATCAAACTCAAAGCTTGTCGGAAGAGATTGTGGATTCAGGGAGTGAGGAGGCAGGGTCTCTAAGGGCCAGGGGGTAGATTGGAAGCTGAAAAGGAGAGGAGTGAGGTTGGGCAGAAGGAGCCTGGGGAAGGTGGGGCCGGGGGACCAGAGGACAGGACAGGGAAAGAAGAATAGCCATCTTTTGAGGCTATGAATGGAGGAGATATATCAGAGTTCTTATCTCTCTAGAGATGGGGTAAGGCAGAGGTGGGATTGGATTCCTTCAAGAGGAATGAGGTTGAGGTTACACACCAGGACTGGTGACTAAAGAGAAAGAGAACCACAGAATGGACAAGCACTGGAAAAAGGTTAAGGGGCTTGGCCCTTGCTTTGTAACTTACTCTCAGGGGGACCACATCATTTTTCTGGGCCGAGACTTCCCATTTGTTAAATGAAGGGCATTAGACTAATTGGACTCTATCTTACACAAATAACTTTTTTTGGTGAATTTTCCTTTTTTAAAAATGGGTTAGGAGGTGGGGGCCCGGGAGAGCAGGGGTGGGATATGCCACTGTGTTGATGAGAAATGTTGCAGGTACAATCTTCGGCCTCTTTTCCCTCTCTTCTAGTTGAAATACCTGTGAAGTTTGGGAAGCTCCTTAGCTGTAATCCTAATTTCCTAATTAGAGCTCTTTAGCTCTAATCCTAATATGCAATCTTTTTGTAGTTTCTAGCCCATTCTTTTCCAGTTCCTAAGAAAGATGATTGATTGCTCTCAAGTTTTGAGAACCGGATTGTGCAGGAGTCTGATGAAGGTCTCAGATGCAGCTATGTCTTTGCTGGGACTGTTCCTCTGTCAAGGAGGGGAAAGGGTCCATAAGCTGAAGCTAAGTGGACGGAGAAGGGGAAGTCCCTGTATTCTTTGCATTTTTTTCCATCTCCAACTGCCATCTCCTACCCCTGTACTTCCTGGGAGCTGGTTCTGCTCATATTTCTCTGTCCTGCCAGATCTGAAGGCCTGACCTAACCTAATTGCCTAAAGGCAAATCTTTTATGTTGGAAGGCTTCACCCTGCCACTTCACTACTGTTTTTTTTTTTTCCCTCCGTTGCCTGAGAAGTGGCGAGCCTCCACCTAATACTTAGGATGGAGTAAATACCTTCTTCGGATCATTCCTTCTTCTAACCTTCAGAGTTCCTGAAATAAAAACTCACAATCTGGGGTTCTGGATTAGTGGCCTGCTCTGGATCCAGCAGTTAGTGAATACATCTCCATTTTCTGTTTACATAGGATTTTCCCCAATGCCAAGTAGGTGGTTATTAAGGAGGAGAACAATTTAAAGGAGTCCTAAGGTGGTTCCTGCCAGAGTCCCAGGTAGAACTCAGTTAGATGGAGGAGGCATTACCCTGTTACAAGGTCTTGAGTTCCAGTTCCAGTTCATTCATTCTACAAATGTTTTAAGCAGCTAAGCTGCTTTTTTTGTGCTGCCCCCATTAGCCAATAGCCATTTGATTGCTTTCACTGAAGACAGTGGAAATAAATAGGAACAGCTACAGGAAGGGTTGAGATGACATACCAGGAATGATTTCTTGGCTTCTATGGAGATATACACACACATCCCTATAAATAAATAGATTAATCCAGTCAGTCAGTCAGAGAAAATGTGGTGCTGCTCACTCTGGAGGATTCTCTCTGGAAAGCTTTAAGCTTGGGAGAAACTCCCCCCCACCAGGCAGAGGCATCGGGGGGAAGGCCACAGCAATGGGCCAGTAAGCTGGGAGGAAATGAGAGGGGTGGGATACCATCGCAACTCAGAGCTGATACTGAACTTTTCCTTTCAAAGGCAGGAGCACAAGTGTGAGGGTCTGGAGTTAGGTTCTGAGGGTGGGTGGCTTCACTCAGCCAGAGTGCCCAGGTCCCCCAGGTAGAGATGTGGACTCATCCCGTGACCTCTCACATGGGACGCGCAAGCGGCTGGGCACACAAGGATGTACACGAAACAACACGCACATACATACACAGAAACTCAAAACACGCACCAAAGGCACCCACACCAGCCGCCCACACTGGAGTCCTGCCCCGCCTGCGCCGCGCCCTGTAATCACGCACTCACAGCCCCCGCGCGGGGCCGCGCAGCCACTCGCACCGGGCGCCCGGGAGCGTGCGCTCGCCCTTGGGCGCTTCTGGTTGTGTGCGCCCCCGGCTTCCAGTCGTTCCTTTGGGAGGGGGAGGAGTGGCTGCGAGGGGTGAGAGACGAGCGGGCAGGCCGAGGAGAAGGGAGGGGAGCAGAGGGAGGGGAGCCAGGCCGGGGGAGGAGAGCGGGGAGGAGGCAGCTCTGGCAGCGCGCGGCGGCGGCGGCGGCGGCGGCGGTAGCGGCGGCGCGGAGAGCTTGGACTGGGAGCCCAGAGCTCGGCTGGACAGCAGAGAGGAGGAGCCGCAGGAACTGCAGCTCTGCCAGCTTGGGCCGAGCCTAGAGACACCGGCCTGGCTGGTCCGCGCCAGCCGCAGGTGGGAAGGGACCGGGTTGGGGAATGAGGGTCTCCCCGCTTGGGGCTGAGGCTGAGCTGCGGTGATGTCTCCTCTCTCTGTTCCTTAGACAGAGGCTGAGCATGGAGCTGTCCCCCCGCAGTCCTCCCGAGATGCTGGACCCGGATTGCCCGTCACCCCTGGAGCTGAAGTCAGCCCCCAGCAAGAAGATGTGGATTAAGCTTCGGTCTCTGTGAGTCCCAGGCCGGGCAGTGGGGGGAAGGGATCTTAGGGAGCTTGGAAGCAGGGAGGTTAGCTGGAGGCGGACTGGTGGATTCTCCTGGGCACACACGTTGGCAGGTGCGAAGAAATAAGCTGTCCTGACACGCGTGGCCAGGCCACATGTGCAAGGCATGTGCGGAACAAGCAGGCGGGTTGGAGTGGGTCTGGGAGTTGCAAAGCTACCGATGTGCCTGTGCTTGTGGACCCCCCGGGGTGACACGCAGCACGGAGCGGCTGTCACAGTGTGTTTGGCTGCAGATGGGCAACATTCAGGAGGTGCCAGGCTGACTCACACGTATTTCATGTTCAGGGTTGTGCAGATGTGAGGCACACCTCACGTGTGTGAATGAGTGTCTGTGGGACACAGACATGTGTGTAGAGTGACTGCACACAGCTGCAGGTCTAGCTCATGGGGATACTTGTGCCAACCTGTGGGTCATATGGTATCAGTCGGGACTGGTGGTTTTTGCCTCTTGCATCCTACAGGAGATGGGGGTGGGGGCACCCCATACCCAAGCTGCTCATCTCTCTTGGGGCCTGGAAACTCCCTCTGCATATTAATGATGGGGGACCCACCTGGGATCTGGAGAAGAGGTGGAGTCCCCTCCTGGGATCTGGTGTCCTGGTAGTGGTGGAGCTTCTACATGGGACCTGAGGAGGTGGTGGTGAATGCTGATTGGTTGCCAGGGGCAAGGTAACTGTCCAAGCTGTTTTGTTGCTACAGGGTCTCCCAAGTATCTCCAAGTACATTTAGGCATCTCTTCTTATTGTTGCAGGACTAGGGCATGTGGGGAGGAATAAATAGGGAAAGGAAGGACTCAGATGTCCCATATTCCAGTCTCAGGAGAGGAAAGGAACTTTTCTTCCTGCTCCTCGAGGAGAGGATTAGGTCTTGGTCAAAGACAAGCCATGCACCATGTTTATTTCCCAGTCAGCTGCCATCAGGTAACCACCACAGTCTGTTGATTTTTAATTGGAGAAGAAGGGCAGGTGTGCCTCTCTTTGATATGACTCCCCAAGGTCCAGGAAAAGGCTGTAGGTGTTTACTGAAGAAAGGCAGGAAGCAGCCCTTAAACCTGATTCCTCCCCAAAGCCCTCAATAGTGAGCACTGAAGCTCTCCATTTCTGGGTTCTGGCAGAGTGACATGGGGTAAGAGGTGGACAGAAGCTTACAACTGTGTGTTGCACTTTAACTACTTCACCTTTGGCGAAAAGATGATGCCTTCATATTGGGTGGGTGCTTTATACACTAGCTGCTTGGAGATGCCTCAGGGAGAACCGAGGTATAGTGGGCAACAAGGCTTGGAATCCAAATGTGTTTCTCAGTTCCCCTCCTTGCTGCCTCTAGCCAATGCAATTTACTGAGCTCTGTGAAGCGCAGCCTTGGAATGAGTTCTGGGATGAAGAAATGGAAAACCGGATTGAATTGATTTTTGTTGGGAGGAGCACTGGGTGGTTCTTGATGGAAAACAATGCTCTGTTAATAATGGTAACTAAGCTGGGAAGAGGGTAGCTGAGGAAGTGTTTGAAAGGCAGAGACAGGACCACAGGGTCTGTAAATGAGAGAATCCGAGGTGTTCCAGGGTGATTCCCCGTAGCACTGGTAGCTTATGTACTTACCTCCATTCCAGGTAACGGGACCTGAGAAAGAGCAGGTTTTACCTGTTTCGTTGTCTCCCACACCTTTCTAACTAACAGTCATTCCTGGAAGCAAACTGCTGTTTCTTCCCTTAGTGTGAGAAGTACTCGGCGGTGAGAGAAGAGGATCCCAGAACGAGGCATGGAACCTGGGAAAACAGGGAGCAGAGGCAGCTGCCCCTACAGAGCGTGTTAGCTGAGATGTCCTCTCAGGAGGTCATGGGGGACAAGGATCACCACCTTATTGGTTAGATTGTTCTTGTCTTCAGTCACTTCAGCATTCTGGTCCGTACTAGCAATGTGTCATAACTTACCCAGGAAAATCCCAACTCCGTGTTATTAATCACCAGGAATAGATTCTCAATCTCACTTTCTCAAAGTAGAGAAAGATCTTGGTATCTGGGTAGGTCTCCAGTTGGTGGCTTACTGGATTGGGCTCTGTTTGAATATTGGGGAGGCTTTGTGGATCACATGAAAGGCAAGAAAAGGATTAAGGATTTTTCTAGGTAGGAGAGAGAAATTCTCCAGTTCAGGATGGAGTGGTTTCTGAAGAGGTGAGCAAAGAAGGCATTCCTTCTTTTAAATTGAACTGGAACTCCTCTTCCCCCACTGCCATTCACCACCTGTCCCCAAATGGGCCTGGGTGGGAAAGGGTTGTTTAGTCTGGAAAGAGGGGATGGACATGCTTATCTGAGTACTGGGTACCTAATAGAAATGAAGACAGATGGAATATATAAATACATAAAGGTTTTGATTCCCCTACTTAACCTATCCTACCCCCACTGCTGTGCCCTTTAATTTCTAATCTAGGACATCTAGATTTTCTTCAGGCAGGTGGGGCATGGTGCTTTTGCCTCTGGTTACAGAACCCATACTAATATAATTGTGCAGGACAATTTCTTCTTGGGAAGGGCATCCAGAAATTCTGTTTCCCACACTAGGACTCTGCCAAAGATAAATACAGAATCTGGAGCATATGAGCTGGAAAGTCTCTAACTCTGGGATTTCCTCTCTACCTAGCAGGAAAATTTTCCTAACTCAGCATAAGCTGAGGCATGAAAGAGGCTGAGACAGGCAGTCTGAAGGTGATGGGTTGAGCAGGATGATTTTCAGCATCTGTAACTCTGAGATGAAGGATTTGACTTGCCTTCCTACCCTTCTCTGAGACCAGAGGGCCATGAGGAGTGTGGGGGAGGGTCAGCAGAATTAGAAGGGGTTTTCGGTGTCTTTTGTTAATCGAGAAAAACTATGAGCAGAGATTGGTTTTCTATCCTTAGCTTGTTCATCCTTTGAACAACCATTAATTGAGGGCCTCCTGAGGCCCAGGTGATGTGCTGGATGCTGGGAATATAGTGGTGGACAAAATGGACACAGTCCCTTCTCCTATAGAGTTTATAATCTGGTTCCACTCCAGGTGGAATGGAGAGTAAGGAAAGCACCTGTTTCTTGTTTTGCTGTACCCACCCAACTGGTAAAATTCTACCACTCTGGTTTCTGCCTTATCTTTTCCTTTGGGGAGTTATACACAAAGAAAAATTATAGATATGAATTCTCTCTCTCTCTCTTTCCCAAGATAGTACAAGCATCATTCTCTTCTCTCTGCTCCAGTTTCTCCTGGAATTTTACAGACAGAACTTCTCTCTTTGGAATAGTATAGACATAATCCCTTTCTCTTCTCTTTTCTCCACATGGTACTCATTCAGGACTTCCAAGGTGTAGACTCAATATCCTAAGCTGTGGTTCAAGGTCATCACAGCTGAGCTGGAGCAAGGACCCAGCTGGGGATTATGTTTTCCCAACCTTGTTTCATCAGAGCCGGCTGTGGTACCTGGAACATAATAGTCACTCAGTAAATGCTGTCAAATAAAGGAATGCATGAATTAGTTAATGAACATGTGTGTATATATCATGGAGCCCACTTCTATCTCTGATTCTGTTCTGCATGTGTTCCTGCATGCATCAGTAGGGGGAATAGGAAATGGGGATGGAAGAAAGGGAGATGTTTTTTGAGAGGGTGATATTTAAAAGGTGTGGGGTTTGAGACAGTGCCTGGAACTGAAGGAGTTACAGAGAGGATACAGAACAGTGTTATTTGGATGTATGGATCAGCTGTATCAGGATGAAATGTGAATGCCTGACATGTTATACAGATGCGTCTGGGTAAAGGTTGATGTACGTACTGGGGGAAGTTTGTAGAGTCAGAGCTCCATGAGGATGTCTCTTTGTTTTTATGTTTATAAATGGCATGTGTGAAAATAAATATGTTGGGAAGATACACACTTATCTGAATACATGAAATTGTCCTATGTATGAATGAGATGTGTGTATGTGTGTGTGTGTGTGTGTGTGTAGGTAATGGGATAATACATATAGGTGATCTTGTGTGTGGGTTTGTGACACATTTAAATTTTTGATAATCCTGGGGAGATGGAATGGGCAGGAGGAAGAGACAGAGGGACTGGACTGGGTGCTTCCCTGGTTTTTCCCACCTTTTGTTATGTCCCATGGAACAATCTTCTGTGGCTCCTACCAGTTCGAAAACCATGTTGCCGTCCTTCTTTCTCTGAATATGGCTGTGGAGTTGTCATGGAGATTGTAGGATTAAACAGTGGCTCCCTGGACCTCGGGAGTAAAAGGAGCATCATTTCTTCCAGGCCTTGATGGGGATGATTTTTAGTGCCTTTTTCCCTGGATCAGCTCTTCCTCCTTTATTTCCAACCATGGTAAAGGGAACCTCTCCTCCTTGGGTTTTATACCTGCTTCTACCATCAGATGTCATCAGCTTTGTCTTGAATGAGGCAACTCTGGATGGTAGTGGGCGGAAAATTCCTGCAATAAGGTGAAGGGGGAGAGGTGCAGAAATAGGGGAAATCATATTCAGATCAAAGGAAGAACTTCCACAAGCCTCTGGTCAGAAATAAGTGGCTGGAAGGAATTAGGGCTGCAGAGGGTGATAGTGGAAGAGCGCAGGGGATATTGGGAGACTTGAATTTGAGTTCATGTTCCCACTCTCCCAATTACCAGCTGCATGATCTTGAAGTCACATAATTTCTCTGAATCTCAGTTTTTTATTTGATATCATCCATATGAAATTGGTTTTTAAGTGTTTAGTCCAGAGTTCTTTCAACATTGGAGAGCTTGCTGTGCAAATAGGCAGGGGAATGGGAATGAATGGGTGACCATTGGCTTGGATGGGGAGAAAGATAAAGATTCAAGAGGTAAGAATATGAATTACTCAACAGATTTGATTCCCGGTGCTGGGATGTAATTTGGAAAGTCTTGTTGATGAATGGTTGTCTGGAGTGGGTGAACTAGGTGTCTGAGCAAAGAGTAGAACCTGAATGGGGTTGGAGGACTGAGTTCCACAAAGGGTGTGGGCCACTGAGGTCAAAAGAAAGGAGAGAGACTTACTCCTCATCATCTCTTTTCCCAGTGATCAAATTAGAAGCAGACGGAGCAAGTGTAGTTCTAAGACACGGTGGATGTGGGTAGCCCAGGGACTGCTAATGGTGATCTCTGTGAGCATTGCAGGTATTCCCTTCTGGCATTTATCCTAAGTCCCTAGGCCTTGGGATGATATGAAGAGGTCAGCCACATCCTATTGTAGAAAATCTCTAAAGTCCCATAGAACCCACATATCACTCTGCTTGCCCAGGAGCTCCAGGAGGCTGCTTGGAAAGAGTGAGAGAGGAGATCCCACATTTGAGGTTGCATTTACCACTTTTGTCAGGAGTAGCGTGAAGTAGGTTGGTGACTGGAACCCAATGCTCTGGGACTGGAAGGCCGGGTGAGAGACTCTGTGGGAGAGAAGTCTGGTCAGCTCTACACCCTTTTCCACCTGGCCCTGCCCAGGTAGTTTTGAAGTCAATGAAATGAACGGTTGTCTCCCACCTCTTTTTTTGGCCACTCCCATCAGACTGGGATGGAGGAGCAGGGAATCTTGAAACTGACCTTTCCCTCTTTTGAGCCTTTAAAGGAATCACTGAGGATTTGTTTCCAGTTTCTCTGCTCCCTCACTTTGGCCTGAAGTCAGTGAGTCCTGGGGCCTCTCCCCCAACCCCTGCCCTGGCTGTGCTAGTGGCAGTGCCGGCCAAGGTGCAGGCCAGGTTAGCTGCAGGCACCTTTTGGGGCTGCCTGAGAAGCCCGCCATCAACTTCTGAATTCCACAAGGCCTTCCTTCTGCCTTCTCAGTGAGCTCACCCTTCCAGCTCCTCTTGCGAAGAAGCCAAGTAATTGCTTTTGGATCTCAGGGGGATGATTTTCCCAGGTATGGATGTTGACTAGCTATTATTTTCCATCTCTCTTCAGGAGAGCAGCAGAGGAAGAGGGGCAAAACCAAGTTGTCAGGAAGGGTGCAGGTGAGACACCTGGGAGACTGGAAGTTGTTAGGTAATGAGATGGTACCCGGAGGGAGGAAGACCTACTGGTCGGAGAGAGCTGGGATAGCATCCTGGGGATACTGAGGGAGTCATAGGTAGTAACTTGGCGGGGGTGGGGGGTGGGGTGGATGAAGGGCCCCTGAGAAGGGGAAAGGAGAAAACTGAGTTGCCCCTTTAATGCAGTGTGGTCCCAAATGCGAGTGCCTTGGCCCCTCTGTCCCTCATATCCCCCACGCCTGCAGCTACTTCTCTCCCCCAGTTCCTGCTGCATCTATGTGGGGCCTGGGAAGAAAACATCAGTTTTGGATTTTACTTCAGCATCCAAGACCTGGCAGAAGTCCACCGAGGGAGCTGTGATGGGTTTTTGGTGGAGAAGTAGGCTTGGTAGGCAGAGGGCCAGGGCATATCCAGCAAGAGGTCTGGGGGTATGGGGCCGGGAGAAGAGCTGGAAAGGGGTGCTTCAGGTGGTACCAAAGGTTAGATACCACTGAGTTCTCAGGTCAGTGGATTCCATGGCTGCCATGAGAAATCAGATTTGCAAGTGATTATGGTGGCTGCAGTGGGATGATCAGGCTGCCAGCTGGTGTTGGCACCACTTCGGTTGGGAACCTGGCTTTCAGGGGGCTCGGTGATTCTCTGGTAGGCAGGACCTGGGAGCTAGAGAAGCTTCTCCTTTCTTTCCTATTACTTGGCTTCCCTGCTCCCCCTTTCTTTTTTAGCTCTTGTATCTAACTTGGTGCCATCACCCTTGTTCTCTATGCCCATCCTGCTTGGAAACTTCTTGGGTCCTAGGCTGTAAAGACATACATGCTAACAGTGTTGCCAAGCTCCCTAAACCATCTCTGTACCAAGAAGTAACTTTAGAATTTCCAATCTGAAAGAAATATAAATCAGATTGCACCAGGCCCACCCTAAACACTTCTTTGTCTTGTCTATTTTCTTCTTGTCTGTTCTTTGAAATGCCAAGAAAATTTGCTGTTGTCTTGATTGCAGCAAGATGGATTGAAGATCGATATGCAGGAGAACTTCCTGGAAAGTTCATGAAGGTTAGAATGTGACCTGCCTGCAACGAAGAAGAAGGTCACCCTCCTTTAAGCATCAGGTTAGGGATGAATTGGGGGAAGCAATGAGCCAGTCCAAAAGGATGAACTTGAACTGGGGAATTGAGACCCAGGCATCCCACATCCCTGTGCCTCCAGCCCAGGCACTGAACCTGAGAACAAGACTGTGTTACAGATGAGGAAACTGATGCCCAGGGAGCGGGTAAGGTGGGGGCAGGCCTGGGGCCAGGCTCAGGTCCTGCGGATCCACAATCTAGTGCAGCTCCCGTCACGCCTGCAGTCAATCCCCTGCCAAGCTTCCAACTCACTTTCCCATCCCAGGCCACCTTCAGCATCTGATAGGTCCCCTGGCAGCAGGGCATCTGTTGGGAACATGTGTTGGGATGTGGTTTCGAGGGGTGGTGGGGTGGTCCATGTGGAGGTGGTTGATGAACAGAATTAAATAGTGCAGGGAGGGAGCAAAGCGGTGGACAAGTGAATCAGAGAAAGAGTTCTTCTGGACTGGGTCCAGGGAGCCTCTTCTCAGATTAGCCTTCCTCTGGCTTTGTCCACCCCTCCCAGTTCTGCCCTCTCATAGGGGCTGAAGCCTGAGGGAGAGCTGACACATTTGGGTGCTAGGCTGGGAGTGGGATATCAGGGCCCTTATTAGTCTGGGCTAAGGCTCAAGCTGTTCAGACTACTCCTTTCTTCATCTAATCAGAGCTATGCTGGGTTGTTGCTAGAAACACCTATTAGAAACAGCTTCTGGTCGAGGCAGAGGGGCAGTTGCATTCAGAGAAAGCAAGGGTGGGGGCCAACTCTTCCTCCTCTGCTCAGCGTTTCCCAGACCCTCTTCTTCAGCACCCTTCATATTCCCTTCCCTCCCTGCCCCCTTAGTACCCCCTGCCTCTCTCCCGCATGTCCTCCACTCTCCTGTTTTCTGCTCCTCCCCAACTATTCTCCAGTCTTGCCCAGGCCCTGCCAGGCTCCCCACTTCAACCCCTGTCCCAAGCTCCTCTGTATGGGGCCTTGCGATCTTTTACTACCTCTGCTATGTCAACCTGTGGCCTGCAGCCTCCCAGGATGGCACTGAAGTTCTGCCACCATGGGGGCTATTTTTATCTCTGGAACCACCCCTGCACTGTGCCCAGCCAGCTGCCAGAGCTGGGGCTGCTTGTACAGCACGGGAGTAAGAGGCCTGGCAGTGCTTGGGTAAGGTCGGGTCTGGGTGTTCCTGGTCTCTGGAGCTCCACACTCCACATTTCCCCAGCTTCTGCTTCTACTGCCTCCTGGTCCCTGTGGAATAAGGAGCCAGGGAGAAGCCCTAGACAGCTGGAGTGGTGGCAGTGGGTGGTCTCTGGCATCATGAATCACTTTACAGTTCCCCAGGGGCTCTCATATGATCCTTGTGCGAATTCTGTCAAGCACATGTTATTTATCCATTTTACAGACAAGGAAACTAGAGCTCAGAGAGTCTTGTCCAAGGTCACACATAGTGACAAAATCTAGGCAAAAGGCTCCTGATTTTAATTCATGTCTTCTTTCTATTGGGTTTTGATGATTTCCTTGGTTTTTTCAATTTCTGAGGTTTTGGAGCCTTGAGATCAGCCAGTGAATCCCTTCCCCCCATCCCCTCCCTGACCCCCGCCCTCTCCCTTACACCCCTCTTCTCTGACCAAAGGTAGAGTCTCCTCATGCCTTATCCCAGCACCTCTTCTTCAGTACAGGTGGAGAATGCTGGACATGGGCCAGGGAGGGAGGTATTAGGGTTGGGTCCCTACCGGCTAAAGGAAAATTCGCGCTGTACTCTGCTGGGGTCATCACATCTATGCCCTGCCTCACACCCAGGGGACAGTCTCCTTGGCTCATACAATAGTAGGGTGTGGCATATGTATATGTGTGGGTGAGGGGTATGTGTGAAATTTTTTCCCCAGGAAGGGATGGTGTCGATGAATATTCTTATTAGGAACAGTGAATAATAATAGTAGGCTGGGATGAGCATGTATGGGATGTATGCTGGGATGATGCAGCCTGTGTGTACGTGGGGTGAGGTGGTAAGCAGTCATTTGTCCAACCAGCTTTGGTTCTGCTGGGCAAGAGAGAAGAGGGATAGACAAGATAGATTCTTCAGAGCCTTTCTAGGCTAAGAAAAGTCAGTGCGCAGTCTTTCAAGTTAGTGCCTATTTGGCTAGGGTGGCAGGGCCTGGAGCCGGTTGCGGGAGGGGAGCTGGCCTGGCTTGGTGTCTGTTGCTGTTCCAGGCTGTCCCTATCCGTCCAATCAAGCATGTTTGCAGGAAAGGCCAAACAATTTGTTCCTCATCCCCTGGGTGTTACTTCCAGGTCTCTGACTTTTGGTCTAGTCGTCTCTCTCTAAAAACACTAACCTGTTTGTGTGTGTGTGTGTTGGGGCGAGGGGCATGGGGCACAGAGAATGAGACGGACAGAGGGTGGGTTTCCTTTCTTCCAAAACCTGCCACAGCCCTGCTTCGCAGCTCACTAGAACCAGGAGTTCACTAGAAAACAACTTGTAGATAATTAACTTCCATTCCTCTGGCTGCTGTTGAAACCCACTTCCACTTATCTCAGCACTCACTGGAGCTGAGAAACAGCAGCTCTCAAACTTCATTTGTTTATAATTCTTCAAGGCTTTGACACAGTGGCAAGGTATTTTAATTCATCCCTGCTTTTGCGGGGTAGGGGTGGCAGGGAAGGCTTCCCGTCATAAAATCCTGGCTCTTGGCCTGTTTCTTCTCTTTTCCCTTCCTCCTGTCATACTCATCCCCACTAGTTTCCTTCATTTCCATGTTACTCCCAACCCAGACCCATCTCCTAGGTTAAGAAGATGACAGTCGGGCCGAATTTTCTTCATTGGGTGCGTTCGCCTTCACCGCAGCTCGCCTCTCGAGTTAGCCCCGCCCAGTCCCTCAACTGACCAATCGCGGCCCCGATGCGCTTGTATCGGTGACGTCATATCACAGCCAATCCGGTGGCGGGCTGGGGCTGTATGCGCACGTCCACTTTCCTCGCAGAGGCTGCGTTTTTTCCTTCCCAACCTGAGCAGGAGCAGAGCTGGAGGCTGCAGAGGGGTTCCTGGTCCCCAGACCCCTCCTGGCCATCCTATCACTTTTCTCTTCTTCCTCTGGGCTGGACTGACCTCTCCCTAGTTACTTCACAGTTATCCCCCAGTCCCCGTTTTCCAGATGAGAAGACCGGTGCTGGGAGTGTTAAAGTAACTTGCCTAACCCTCGGTTTCTCTGAGGAAGTCCTCCTGACTTCCATTCACTGCGTGGGCGGGGGCTGGCGTCCCTGTTGAGCGGGGCTCCGGGTAAGGACCCCTTGCTCCCTAGGCCCCTCCTCTGCAGTTTCTAGTTCTCCTCCGGTCTTGGTCTTATAGTCATCCTTTCAGGTGGGTTAAAGCTCATTTGGAAGAACGGCCCTGGAAGAAGACTGGATGGGGGCTGAATCTGCCTTAGCTCCTCTGAGGGGCTCTTTGCAGGGCCCCTTCCCCTGGCACTGCAGACTCCTTCTGCACCACGGATTCGGGATGGTTCCTTGCCCCTGCACCCTTGCGCCTCCGGCTAACCCTTCCTCTCCAAAGAGGAGCCCCACCTCCCCAGAGCAAGGGTTTGGCCTGTGCTATTTCTGTCCTTTCTGGGATTCTTCTGAGAACAGATTCTTGTTTTCACTCTGATTCAGATGTGAAACTTTTCCCGTGGCCTCTCACCCGGTTGCTGTGGGCTGGTCTCTGCCTCATCACTCCCCGCTTCTTCCCACCAGGCCCCTCCTGTTCACCTCCCCAAAGTTCTCTCTGGTCAGTTGCTCAGTTCTACTGAGACCTGGAGGAGGAAGTCAGGGGCCCAAGAGGGAGCCATCCCCCTCAAGGGCCCCGGGGTCCCGGAGGCAGCGTTCTGATACTCTGAAGTAGGGAACTGATTCCCATGGCAAACCCTGTTGCTGTGCAGAGGAGCCACCTCCAGGGCCCCATCCTCAGGTAGGCGCCAGGGATTAGGGAGGGAGAGGCGAGGAGGTCAGGTTGCTGTGGTCCACCAGTTGTGTGATGGAGGGGAGGGATCAAGCCTTGCCAGGCCCCTGTGTTGTGTGTGTGGGTGTAAAGTTCTCCACCTTTTACCCCATGTATCTTGCCTTTCACCATATTCTCCCATTTACATCTCCCTTTCCTTTCTGTTGCTTCCTCTTGATTGTGGCAGGTGTTTCCTCCCGCCTGTCTCTCCTTCCTGACCTCCAGCATCCTTAGAACCTCACTTTCCTCTGAAATCTCCTCATCTGGTCTTAAGAACATGAAAAGGAAATTGGATCCTTCTCCCAACTCCCAGGCCCTTGGCTTGAGGCTGCCCTGTCCTAAGGCCCTACTTGCAGTGATCTTTCTGGGAGTGTGGGTGCTGGAAGTACTGGGAGGGGGCTTGGGAAGTGGCCAGGTCATCAGCCATGTGATCCAAAAAATAGGAACTGGTTGGCAGGGGAGGCTGAGCTCTTCTGGGTGTTGGGATCATCTCTGCCTGGAGCCTTCTCTTCCATCTGGCTGTCTAAAGCTGGGAGAGACTGGGGCCTCCTAGGGGTCAGGATCAGAGGGTTTTCTGGGTGCAGGGGCTGAAGGTCCAAAACTACCACTGGAGGACTAGAGAAGTAGTGGTTTGGAGACAGGGCTGTGGTGGAGGGTGAAGGACTGTTGGTGAGGCTTCCAGTTTTCCTTAGCTCTGGATGACAACTGAACAGGGGAGGGCATCCTGTTCTGCAGAGAAAGGGACCATTCCCTGGCCAGATTCTCTGTGAACTGAACCAGAGGGGTGGATTGAAACTGGCATAGGTAGGGAGGTAGGATTTGCTGCAGAAGAATGGTGAGATGACTTGTGTCTGGAAGATCCTAAATCTGAAGGATTTTAGAATCAGAGAGGCTGCTGCCAGGCCGCAAAGTGGGTGTATAGGGGAGCTATAGAACTTCAGGACAGTGATGTTCAGCGCCTGAGCCTTCCAGCTGCCCAAGTCCAGGTCCCCTTCCTTGAATCCTCATTTGTCAAATTTATCCTTCAGTCTTTCTTTCCCTTCTTCCCCTGTCTTCTGGTATCTGGATCATGTTGGGTTCCAATTCTAATGGGAGCTATAAAAGAGCTCCTGGACAAGATCTAGAGGTGGAGGCAGGAGGGGGTTGGAGGGGAGTGTGTGCGGAAAGCCAGCAACCTCACTCTTCTCCCAGTCTCTCCATTAGTTTCAGAAACCCTGGCTCAGAAATGTCCGTTGTGAGCTCCGGCAGATAGCCCCCCACTGGATTAATATGCTCCATATCCTTCTTATTTTCTAAATGAACATTTACTGTGAACATTTTTTAATGTTAAGAATGAACATTTCTTAATGAGCATGTAGTGTGTGCTCTGAGTACAGCAGCCAGGATAAGCAAGCCACTGTCAGCGCCGTCAGGACACTCACAGTCTGTTGTGGGCTGGCAGACACCAAACTTCCTGAGGGAGGACGACTGTGGCTGAGGCAGCTGTGATGCATGGGTTCCGGCCTCCTGCCAAGTGAATTCCGTCACTGAGCTCCTTCTGCCCCACACCTTGGTAGCTGGGGGCAGTTAGGCTCGAGTAGTAGGAGTCGTAGGTTAGCTTGCTGACCTGATTGAGACTGACAGGTTGTGTCACCTTGGATAAGTCACTTTACCTCCCTCATAAGGTGATTGTGAGGCTCAAATGTGGTTTGTAATTATAAAGGAGACATCATGGCCATTATCATTCTTCCATTTCCTGGTAGGCGGCTTCCAAATTACCAGCCTTCTTTTCTCCCTGGACTTGGGATGGAGAAGGCAGGCGCTTGTTGATTTGAAGGGCGTGGTCTAGGTAGGGCCAGCAAGGTGCTGGTCAGTGAATTCTGATTCAAATCAAATTTGTAGAGATCGACTGTATGCACCAGGCCTTTGCATACGTCCCGTCACTGAATCCTCTTATCAACAGCCCTTCCCCGGTGGTTTGTCATCCTCCTCATGATTTTCCAGATGAAGGAATCAAGGCTCTTAACACTGAAATTCTTAAACTTAAGTGTGCATGAGAGTCATCTGAGAGGTTTGTTATAAATGCTGATCCCTGGACCATATCCTCAGAAATTCTGGTTCGGTAGGTGTTCAGTGAGGCCTAGCATCTCAGTTTTTCACAAGTATGCCAGGTGATTCTGATGCCAGTGGTCTACAGGCCACATTTTGATAGATACTGATTAAGAATTAGTGACTTACCCAAGGGCTCAGAGCCAGTAAGTGGTAAGATTGAATCCTGCCTCCCTGACCTATGCTGGAAGCCTTGGTTTCTGCACTGAAAAGAGGGGTAGCAATTCCTTCCCACCTCCTTCCCTCCCTCTAGACCCATTGTGAGGATAAAATGAGATAAAGTAGGAGAAATCACTTTTTAAAATGCAGAGCTGGCAGCATTGTTAGCGATTATGCGAATATATGCAAATGAGCACCCATGGGCTCAGCTGTTCATTTTGGGAGCCTGTGCTGGGATGTGTGTTTCCAGAGATGGGTTGAGAAAGAAACTGGAAAACTTTGGCGGTGGGCATGGGCCCCTAGGGATGGAGTTTTGGGTTTTCTGAAGGGCTGACTGAGGTGGGAGATTAAGGGCTGGAATGGGGAGTATGGGGGAGAGATGGGCAGAAACCTTTCTTTCTTCCTGGGTTGAGAGTCCCCAAATTCGAGTGTGCCTGGCCACAGGGAATGACCAGGAGAGGGAAGCCCCAGCTTGTGGCTGCGTACCTCTTTGTTGTGCCAGATCTGGGTGAGTACT
Source organism: Smutsia gigantea (assembly GCA_032199065.1). Classification (NCBI taxonomy): domain Eukaryota; kingdom Metazoa; phylum Chordata; class Mammalia; order Pholidota; family Manidae; genus Smutsia; species Smutsia gigantea. The sequence continues at coordinate 92,606 of JAVSCE010002025.1, forward strand.
CTGGGAGATGCTGGTTCAGTCCCTCCTGTCTAGCTCACTGGCTGGAAAGTCTTTATGTTGTCTAGCCTCAATTCCTCTTCCCTAATGAAGCCAGAGCTGGGGCTGAGCTTTACTGAGGCCAGCCTCCTTCTTGTTAAACAACCCACAGTTTCCACGTGGAGAGATGCAGCAGGAAGGTTGAAGTGGGGTCTGAAGACAGCCCCCTAAGGAGGCTGTGGTGCCCTCCAACAGTTTCCCTTCCCATTCCCCCTTTCCTTTCTGTCCTGTTTGCACTCAGACATGTCTTCAGCCAGGACTGCTGGCCCTGAGGTGAGAGTTGGCCTGTGATGCTTCCTGGGGCTATTTTGGGCACCCCTATTCCAAAGCTGCCGAGACCCCAGGATTCTAGAGCTGCTTCTGTTCAGGAATGCCATTGTTCTCCGTCCCCCGGCATCCCTGGGAACTGATGCTAATTTCAGCCTCTTCATGCCTGACTCATTCTCTCCTCCCTGACTCATAGGGTGACCTTGGGTCTCTGAAGCCCCCTCTCAGTGGGGAATTGTGATGGCCACCATTTCACCCCCCTCTTGGTATTAGGTGGGGTGGGGGAGGGCTGGTGAAGGAGTGAGGGGAGAATGTTGAATTGCTTTCTTTAAAATCGCCATCTAAAGACAGCATTGTTTGCTTTGTGACTGCCTGGGCTAGACTTGCCAGACTTCTCAGAAGCCTCCCAGTTAATCAGTGATGCCCAGAATTCTTGAGTGCAGGATATGAGGGATTGTCCCTGTAGTCAAAGCATCCCGTGAGTGAGACCCCTGTCCCTACCTGTTCCACTTTGGCTCTTGGGGAAACTTCTGTAGGGCAGAGGAAGGGGATGGGCACAGCTACCCTAGGCCAGAGATTCTCTCTGGCACGGCACTGGGGAGGCAGGGGTTAATCCTGCTTTGTCCTGGTTGATGGATTCTGGAATCATAATCCATTAACTCTGCCTGGATGGAGTGAGGCCAGGCAAAAGCATTCAGACTGGGCTTTGTTCTGCATCTTCTCCATTCTTGTCAGGGACAGAAGGGCTGTGGACATGTACCTGCCCCCATCCTTCCTGACCAAGAGACATGAGAGCCCTGGGGCCTTTCTGATTGATGCTGACCCCAAGCCCTCTCTCATGGGGGAAATAAGTAAGCAGTTTCAGCTTTGGTTATTTGGACATGAAACAGATCATCCCACAAATTAGGCTTGTACCAGCCTAATTCTGCTGGGCCTGGCAGTCTAAACAAGAATTTTCAGGAAACATGGTCAGGGTGGGGATGGTGGGGTCAGGAAAAGCCTAGGATTAATCTTTGAAGGTAGATACACTTAATACAGGCAGTGGCAATAGCCTGGGATGAAAAACCTTAGCTGCTGTTACTGTTAGAAGGATGAATGATTTAGGGAAGACTGAAGCTATTTCTGTAAAATGCACCCTATTAGAGGCTATCCTATTCTTATGACAAGAGAGTGGCCCCTAAGCAGTATCTGCCCCCCACAGGTTGCGCTACATGGTGAAGCAGTTGGAGAATGGGGAGGTAGACATTGAGGAGCTGAGGAAAAACCTGGAGTACACGGCATCTCTGCTGGAGGCTGTCTACATAGACGAGACGCGGTGAGAGCAGGGATGCTGGGCCCGGGGAGAGACCGACCCACAGGAGAGAGACACCAGTCAGCCAAGGGGTCCCGGGGATGGGAGTAAGACAACAGCTGGAGATAAAGATGTAGGGCCTGAGCAGGAAGGGAGAGCAAGAGGGGCAGGTACAAAGAGCTATAGGTGGAAATGTCGGCAGAGATAAAGAGGCAGAAGAATGGACATAGAGTTGCAGAGATAGAGACAGACAGTTATCAAGGAGAGAAGAATTTCAGAGCTGGACGGGCCCTTAAACTTGTCTTCCCAGCGTGGACTCCCTCCAGACCTGTGCTGCCCAATGTGGAAGCCATTGGTTCCACGTGGCCATCGAGTGCTTGAAACGTGGCAAGGGTGAATTGGGAGGTGTCTGTATATGTGAAATGCACCCTGGATTTCAAAGACTTAGAAAAAAGAATGTAAAATATCTCAGTATATTTTATGTTGATTTCATATCGAAATGATAATATTTTGGGTGTATTAGGTTAAAGAAAATTTATCATTAAGATGAATTTCACCTGTTTCTTTTTCCCTTTTTAATGTGGCTCTAGAAAATTTAAGATTACTTATATATGGCTTGTACTTTATTTCTGCTGGCCAGTGCTGCTGGTCTGTGGCATCCCTGACAAGTGGTACCCATTCCATTGTCTGCTGGAACACTTCCAGAGCTGGGATGCTCAGTGCCTCACACAGTGACCTAGTTTATTATTGGAGACACCACATAGAGAAACAAATCAAAAGGCATAGCAAGAGAAAGGAGAGGGTCAGCGAGGGGAGAGACCTGGTGCAGTGGCACTGAGCTGTCGGGTGTGGCTGGGCCCAGGGTCTCTGCGGTGTGCAAGCACCTACTGTCTTTCCTCTGTGACTCCCTTCTGGGGCCTCAGGCAAATCTTGGACACGGAGGATGAACTGCAGGAGCTGAGGTCAGACGCTGTGCCTTCTGAGGTGCGGGACTGGCTGGCCTCCACCTTCACCCAGCAGGCCCGGGCCAAAGGCCGCCGAGCAGAGGAGAAGCCCAAGTTCCGGAGCATCGTGCACGCTGTGCAGGCCGGGATCTTTGTGGAGCGGTGAGGCTTGCCCACGCTCAGCTTCCCTCTGCCCCTAGTTGGGTACTTCATTCCCAGTCACCCCGGTCTTCCAGGACCCCACCATACCACCAGCAGGATGGTCCCACGTGTCCACAGGCCATCCCCACAGCCCCACCCGATCATACCCCACCCCCAAGACCGTCATACAAGAGCTTCTTTCATTCTCCCTTAGGATGTTCCGGAGAACGTACACCTCTGTGGGACCCACCTATTCCACCGCTGTCCTCAACTGTCTCAAGGTGACCCCTGGGTTTTAAGGAAAGAGGAGGAGGTTGGAGGATGGAATAGTCACTGAGATTTTCAGACTTTTTATGGGGTTACTTTTGCCTTTTCTTTTGACATGTCATTTCCATCTTCCTCAAAGCAACTTTGTCCACTCCAGAGGCAGACTCTTGCCTTCTTGTCTCTCCCATACTGAGAGAGATCTGAGAGGAAAGAGGCCACCTGCTTCCCCGAGTCTCTGTACTAATTGGGAAGTCCGCCTGGAATTCTAACTACAACCCTTGCTGCTGCGGGGATGCTCTGCTTAGGGTTCTCCCTGCTTAGTCTATTGTTTCTCCACAGAACCTGGACCTCTGGTGCTTTGATGTTTTTTCCTTGAACCGGGCAGCAGATGACCACGCCCTGAGGACTATTGTTTTTGAGTTGCTGACTCGGCATACCCTCATCAGCCGCTTTAAGGTTGGGCAGCATCCTGCCCCTGCCTGTGGGCGGGATTCGCCACTCCCATCAGTCCTATTCTGAAAACCCCCCAATAAGGAGATCCACAGACTCCCGCTCAGCCTCACTGCCAGGGAAGTCCCCATGGCCCACCCCCGGCTAGTCTATCTTTCACTTGCTACAGTCCTGGCCTCTTACTTCCTCTGTTGCTTCCTAGGGGAAGAGTCTAGGTCTGCAGCCATCTGGCCTAGGAGCTGTTTTCTTCCCCTTTACTTTCTTCCCCTAACTGTCCTCTCTAGCCTGGCCCAAAGTTCACCTTCCTGTTTAAGCAGCGCTGCCTCCTGCGTGGGGACACCAGAGGCCATGGGTGCAGATGCTGACAGCAATGCCCTTGGGACTAGAGTCGTTCCATTTGTTTCCTGGGGTTGGGTGTAGGGGGAAGGGGATAAAATTGGCTGCTCCCCTGCCCCCTTGTCCCCACAGGTGTAGTCTTGTCCAAAGAATTTTATGGAGAGGATCAGCTCTTGGCAAGGCTGGATAGGCCTGGATGAAGGGAGGGAGGGTGTGTGAACTCCATTTGCCCTTCAGCTTGGCTGGCCAGGAAGAATATAGGATTAAAGTCCTCTCCAGATCCTGTGCCAGGAGGGAGCGTCTTTTGGGAATAGGGGCTGGAAAAAACGACTTCCACGTAGAGAAACCACACTTGGAAGTGGAGGGTGAGGGGGTTGAAGAACGGATAGAAGGGATATTTTCTCAGCACTTAGGTGGGGGTGGGCAGTACACGTTAGCACAGAGGAAAACGCCTGTGTTCTGAGTTGTGGCAGGGGTGCCTAAAGAGACTGGTTGCAGGGGTCCCTCCCAGAGGGTGCTCTTCTCCACCTTCATGTGCTATAATAGTCTATGGTGCATGTGAGCCTTTACTAGACCCTTGACTCTTCCTTTTACAACAATTCCCAAGAGGGTTTCGAGAACTTTCCCGAGATGCCCAGTTGGCATTTTCTTCAGTGCTTTCCTGAGGCCTGTCCTCCTGCAGTTTCATTTTCTTCCCTCCAAACTGACCTTCTCCAAGATGGAGAAACAGCAGGGTCCTCTTTTTGCTAATATTCTTAGCTCATGTTTCTCCAAACTGGGTCTCAGACATACTCCAGATACCAGCTTCTCCTAAACTCGTCTTCCTTACTTGGGAGGACTGGTTTTGGGGGACCCCAAGAGTAGCTGCCTTGCTGGGTTTCTTCGAGCCCCAATCCACCTGCTCCAAGGCAGTCAGGGAGAGAGGGCACTTACAGCTTTAGTGATCGCTCCAGGTAGAGACCCCAGTTGGCACTGCCCTCCTCAAGCTCCACATTCCCTTCCTGGGCACCGGGGCCCTCCCTTGCCCCTCCCCTTCTCTTCCCTGCAGCGACGCCATGGCAACGCAAAAGCAAGGGCAGTTGTCATGGAAACAGTCCTTTAAAATTCCCTGAATTTGGGGCACAGCCCTTGGGGTGAGGGGTGGGGGATGTTAGGGTCTGCCTGACTAGTGGCATAACCCGAGTCTTGTCTCTATTGCTCATCGCTGCAGAGGCTTCCCCAAGGCCTGGGCCTCACTCTGCTCTCAGCCTCAGGAGATGCGGGGACAGGTCCAGATACTAGCCCTGCCCTCTGGTTGCCTTGAGCCTTTGAAGGAGGCAGACATATCCCAAGGTCATACGCAGACACAGAGGCAGAACTGAGAGTAGCTGGACAGAGCTCTGGCTCCTGGTGCTTGTTTTTGGGGTTGGAGAGGGCAGGGGAGGCTGCTTGTTGGGGTGATCCACATCTGGCTGGAAGGGTCCCCCCTTTTGGTCACCCTATTCCTTCCCCTGCTTCTGAGCCCCTCTTCATGGTATTGGTTGAGGGTGGGTGGGGTGGCTGGAAGGGAGGCGGGAAGCTTTCTTTCGTTTTCTTAAAAATCCCAAGGGAAGTAATAATAATTATAGCTACTCTTTAGAGAGCTTTTACTTAGTGCCTTGTACTTATCTCATTAAATTCGAGGTAGGTGTATTATCTTCATTCTGCAGTTAAGAGGCTGAGGCACAAGGAGGCACATGACTTGCCCAAGGTCACACAGCTGGTAGGTGGTATGATCAGGATGTGAGCCCAGGTTCACTTGACTGCAGAGCCATGCTCTCTTCCTCTGCCATGCTGCCTTCTACAGAAAGATGGCATTGCTGGTTTCAGTCCTGGGCTGCCTGCCATTGCTGCAGAGCCTCCATGTATTTCAATTTTCTCCCTCCCTACTGCAGATTCCCACTGTGTTTTTGATGACTTTCCTGGATGCTTTGGAGACAGGCTATGGAAAGTATAAGAACCCTTACCACAACCAGATCCATGCAGCTGACGTTACTCAGACAGTCCATTGCTTCTTGCTCCGCACGGGGATGGTGGTAGGTGCCCTGGGGCTCACTCTTCTGTGATTCAGGGTCTTATGGCTGCAGAACTGGGAAGTCTAGACTACACTCTTGCTTCTCCTTTCTATCTTTGGTTCCTCTCTTTTGGCATCCCAAAGTCTTTACTGAGTCAAATGGGACTTACTCACTCTAGAGAATTCCCAGGTGGACCATAACTTCATGGGAAGTGCTGGGGATGTACGCTGGGGGGCAGTGGGAATGTTGCCAGTTGGGATGGAGAAAGGTCCTTGGCCATTCCAGGAGCTGAGGAACCTGGCTGCATTAGCCCAAGAGCTGGCCTTGAAGAATGGAAGGGTTGTGCTGGGTGGTCTAGCCTGTGTGTGGAGGCCTTTGGGCTGTTCCTGGAAGGGTCAAGCCCTCATCCTCTGTCTGTTTCTCCTAGCACTGCCTGTCAGAGATCGAGGTCTTGGCCATTGTCTTTGCTGCAGCCATCCACGACTATGAGCACACAGGCACTACCAACAGCTTCCACATCCAGACCAAGTGAGGGGCAGGGACATGGCAGGGGCAGGTGGGGCTGATGGACGTGGGGGTTACTGCCAGAGTCTCCACTTACAGGGGGCTGGACGTGACGGGCTTTGGCTTTGTAGGTCAGAATGTGCCATCCTGTACAATGATCGCTCAGTGCTGGAGAATCACCACATCAGCTCTGTTTTCCGAATGATGCAGGATGATGAGATGAACATTTTCATCAACCTCACCAAGGATGAGTTTGTGTGAGCAGAAGCCAGGCGTGGGCATCCCTGAGAGACTCTCCCTACTTCTGGGACCCCCTAGCAGTGCTGTGGGGTCTCATCACTTCTCTGTCTATCCCTTCAGAGAGCTGCGGGCCCTGGTCATTGAGATGGTATTGGCCACAGATATGTCCTGCCACTTCCAGCAAGTGAAGTCCATGAAGACGGCCTTGCAGCAGCTGGAGAGGTGGCACCTGGTGGGGTGTGGCTGGGGCTAGGCCAGAGGGAGGCCTGTGTGAACTTGGGGGTACTCATGGGTAACTGGCATGGCAAGGATTCACCTGGCTCCAGGTGTCTGAGTGTATCTCTGTGTATGCGTGGGTGTGACATGTATGTGCACATGGCTCTGGGTTTCTGTACAGGTCAGGCAGCTGGTCTACTGGAGGACACTTTGGGCGGGGAGTCTGAGAGGAGCATTCTCATGGCACCTATACGACAGGCTTCTTCTGGAATGTTGGGAAGATCAGTCAACCCTCTGGATTTGTTTCCTTATCTGTGAAATGTGAAGATGCTATGCCTCCGGCTCCAAGAGCCTGCCCCCACCAGTTCCTATTCTAAGAGGGCTGTTGAGGGTGTCATGTAGGGTTAAAGGAAAAAAAGGACAGAAAAATGCCATACTTACACCTAATGTTCTTTAAAAGCGGGTGGGAGTTTATAGATGTGTATAAGAGAGGATGGACTGTGTGTATGTATCCTGAAGATGTGTGTTAATGTGTGGTGTCAAGGTGTGGGACGGTGTGCAGTGTCAGAGCATGTCATTGTTGGGGAACAATAATAATAGATAACATCTACTGAGTGTTTATTATGTGCTAGACACTCTTCTAAATACTTACATGTTCTATGTCATTTAATTCTCAGAACAGCTCTGTGTGGCAGATCCTGTTATTTATTCCCACTTAGGACTGAGGAAAGTGAAATATGGAAATTTTAAGTAACTTGTTCCGTGTCTCACAGCAAGTGTGTGATACATACAGTGGGGATTTGAACCCAGGCCATCTGATTCTAAAGATGGGCTGCTTCCTGTACATATAGAAGTGTGTGTGGTCTCAGAGAGCATTTGCACTTACCGGAAAGGATATGAGAGAGGCATGCGATGGGAAATTAGGAATGGTGGAGGTTTCCTTTTCCTAAAGGATTAGTCTCCCTTCCCTTGCCTCCTGCCCCAACCAGGATTGACAAGTCCAAGGCCCTGTCTCTACTGCTTCACGCTGCCGACATCAGCCACCCCACCAAGCAGTGGTCGGTTCACAGCCGCTGGACCAAGGCCCTCATGGAGGAATTCTTCCGCCAGGTAGAAGGCCTTCCCTCTCCTTTGTTCTCCATGTTCCCTACTCTGACTCCACATCTTCATTTGGCTACCAATAGCTTCTGACCTGATCCCAAACCCATGGGATAATATCTCCTTATCTTAAAAGCTTAAGAACAGTTGCCGACAGTTGCATCCATTTGCTTATCACCTGTTTCTGGGTCAAAGGCACAGAAATTCCTCTTCTCCCATGATGACCCCTGTTGCCCCCAGCTGCACCCAGATCTGGTAGTGTGAGGTCTCCCCTCCAGCTGGCCCACCATCTTCTCCCCAGGGTGACAAGGAGGCAGAGCTGGGCCTGCCCTTCTCCCCGCTGTGTGATCGCACTTCCACGCTCGTAGCACAGTCCCAGATTGGTGAGTGTTCTTTCCCCAGGGAAGAGAGGGTTGGGAAGGGCAAAGGGTGCTTTCTGGGCCTGGGCTGGGCCTGCTCCGAGTCCCTGCCCCTCAAGAGCATTCTTCCCATAGAGGCAAGCCTGCTATGCCAGAGCAGGAAGTCCTGGTGGGGAGGTGTTCTGTGGGGTCCGCAAGGCTGCCCCCACTGGGAACTTCTCTGTCCCCGGTTCCCCTGTTTTACAGGCAGCATGGTCACAGCCAAGCCAGCCATGTCCTCTGCCCTGTCCTCCAGGTAAGACATCTCCACTGTGTTACCCCTGTCACTGCAGGGTTCATCGACTTCATTGTGGAGCCCACGTTCTCTGTGCTGACTGACGTGGCTGAGAAGAGTGTCCAGCCCCTGGCAGATGAGGACTCCAAGTCGAAAAACCAGCCTAGGTGAGGGTGGCTGGGGTAGCCAGGTCTCCTGGTTCTGGGGGAGGGAAGCTGGACACCCACAGAGAGGACCAACTCATAGGGTTGGGGGCAGCCAGTTGGGGTGATGGAGAAGCAGGTTACCCCAAGGTTGGGAGCCCCTCTGCTGTGTGTCACAGACAGGGGTGGGAGGATGGGACTTGTACTGTGTTCCCCCACCATGTTTTTGTCTCTTCTATTAGCTCGGTCTTTATTGCCTTTCTGTTAATCTTGTGTGTAGCTTCCTTCTAGTAGGAGGGAAGGTGTGGAGAGGGAGGGGTGGGATTGGGGCAGAGGGACAGGGACATGTGGTACCAAGCATAGGGAAAAGAGAAGGGTGACACTCCCTATGCCTGTCCTGTTCTTCCATCCCCTCGGCTCTGAGGGCTGTGAAGGCAGTTCTGGAGCGGGCTGGGCCTCACCTCTGGAGCTGGGGTGGGGGTCTGCTCCTAGCTCCCAGTGGCGCCAGCCTTCTCTGGATGTGGAAGTGGGAGATCCCAACCCCGATGTGGTCAGCTTCCGCTCTACCTGGACCAAATATATTCAGGAGAACAAGCAGAAGTGGAAAGAACGGGCAACAAGTGGTGGGTGCTGTCCTGGGGGACGAGGCCTTTGGGGAGGGTGGCTAATGGAGCAGTGACAGGCCAGTGTCCCTGAAGCCTGGAGCAACCCTTGTGTGACTCCTAGACTTGGGAATGGAGCTCAGCAGATAAAGTTAGATCACAGGGAAGACTAACTAGCTGATTGCCCTGGTCTGTTCTAGAATGAGGACCAGAGAGAGCGTAGGGACAGCTGTACTCCACAACCCAAGGGACCCATGCACAATGTAAATGGTGCCCCTGTAGATCTGGGTGGCCTGGCTGGGAAATCTCTTCATTTAGGTGGGAGGTGAAAGTTGTGAATTTTAGAAGGGTTGGAGAGGCTCTCCCCAAGTGGGCCTGGGGTGAAGGTAGCTCAGTTCGAAGGCAGGAGGATGCATGAGAACCCCTTACTTCTCTCCATGTACTCCTGGGGCTCTGGGGAAAGAGACTTCTTGGTCTGGCCCCGACTTGCTTCACGCGCTCCTGCAGGCATCACAAACCAGATGTCCGTTGACGAGCTGCCCCCCTGTGAGGAAGAGGCCCCGCCCTCCCCTGCCGAAGATGACCACAACCAGAATGGGAATCTGGACTAGCCTGGGGCTGGCCTGGGTGAGCCTGTCCGCTGGAGCCCGGCGGCCTCGAGGATCTGCCAGGAGGAGGGAGAGCTGGGTGACTCACACGGCAGCTACCAAAAGTCATCTCTGGGGTTCAGAGTGTGAGGTTCTCCCTACCTTTCCAGGCAGGAAAATGGAGGAAGTGGACACAGAACTGAGCCAGGGTGTGAGGCAGGACCGGGGAAATCCTTCCACACTGCGCCCCCCATCCCAGGGCCGGGAAGGAAGGAGGTAGCTCCTCCAGACAGGGTGTGGCCTAAGCAAAGCTGCTGCCAGCCTGGGCAACACCTCTGGGAGGTTTGGGAAAAGCAACTAGCCAGGGCACAAGACTCTGTGCGGTCAGCCGGGTGTGACTTCGACTGCAGCCCCCGTTCACACCCCTGGCCAGGCACCCTTCTGCCAGGCCTTTTTGCACAGCTATCTGTGAGACTGAGCGGGGATCTGTTGGGGTTTGGAAAAGGTAAGTCACACCAGAGATGAAGGTGAAGGCCAGACCACGGTGGCTCCTCCTCTTTCCGCAGGTCCCCACTGAGTCCAGTCCGAATGTCCGATGTCATCAGCACCACCCATCGGGACCGGCTCCTCCAGTTGCCAAGGGTGCATGGAGGCTGAGGAGCACATGACCCACCCGAACGCCAAATGCCAGAGACTGTGGGGTTGGGGGAAGGGCCCCTTCCCACCTGACACCCACTGGGGCGCACTTTAATCTCCTGGCAGTAAGACTGGGGAACTTCAGGCTCCCAGTGGTCACTGTGCCCACTCCCCTGCCTCTGAACTCCCAGCATGGCCAGATGGCTGACTGGGAGGGGCACGGGGGAGGGCCAGAGATGCCAGCCCCCTGGGCCCTCCCCCGTCCTTTTTGCCTCCAAGTTTCTAAGCAATACATTTTGGGGGTTCCCTCAGCCCCCACCCCAGATCTTAGCTGGCAAGTCTGGGTCCCCCTTTTCCTCCCCTGGGAGGGGCTGGAATAGGATAAAAAGCTGGGGGTTTCAGAGCCCTATGTTTGAAGAGGGGGGTGGCTCCTTCAGGGCATGGTACCTTTCTAGGGCCTGGAATGTGGGGGACATCCTCTTTACCCCAGACCTGCTTCAGCCCCATCCTCAGCCTGACGCCCCTGCAACCTTCCCTCTTCCATTCTGAAATGGCCATGGGGAAGAGAGGAGCCACTGGGACCAGGGGCTGAGTGGAGGCCTTTCCTGGGGTCCTCAAGAATTTGGGATTGGTCTAGGCTCCTGGGGCTGGAGGCTGCCGCCTGGCCCATGTCTGTCAAGTGCTCTGAGTCTCCCCAGCCAAGTCCCTTCAGGAAGCATCAGCACAGGCAGGACAGACTGTTGGGGTTGGGGTGTGGGGTGCATGGGGAGGATGAGATATAAGCCAGTAGTCCTGTGTTGCTAACAGAGGGCCCCTCCCCTCTCCCCAGCACTGGCCCAGCTGCAGGCACCAAGAGGCCCCTCACCTGTGGGGGACAAGGTGGGCGTGGTGTGTAGAAGGCAGATGGGGAGGGGCTCAGGGCTGCTGCTGTCCTGTCCTCTAAGAGATGCCAGCCAGGCCCATGTCCCTTCCTCTTCTCAGGCTCCTCTGGCCCCGCCTACCCTGGCCCTGGAAAGGCCCAAGTCCAGGTGACTGCCCTCCTTTCTTGTAAATACCCAACCACACATTTGTACAGTGGGCCCTATTTGTGTGAAGTCCATATCCACGGTCTCTTAGACCAGCCACCCTGACACTTGTCCCTCCTGCCCCACCCCGAGTGGGGCAGAGATGCATGTGACTCACCTCTGCCCTTGGTCTCCCAGAACACTGCTATAGCCAGAGATCAATAAAGAAGGGAGACCAGGCCTGGCTGTGTTTGCTGTTCACTGGTGGAAGTCCACTGAGCATATTCATGTATACTGTCTCTCTTCAGCTCACTAAAATTCTGGGTATTCTCCCTGATATATATATACAGGAGGACAGGCTGAGGCCCAGAGGGGTGAGGACTTGCCTTAGGAAACAGTAGGGATGGCAGAAGTGGACCTTAACACTTCAGAGATCCTTTTTTTTTCTCCATCACACTGCTTCTCCAGTAGGGAGGGGTGAGTCTTGCCTTTTTCCCCTCTTCCCCTCCACCACCTGGAATAATCAAAAGCAGTGGGAAGGAGAGGACTAGCTGTGGAGTCTGAAGAAGCTTCTGCTCGGATTTTGTTTTTCACCCTGGCCCCTTGGTGTTGAGGACACGGGAGAGATGACCTTTCCAGTTTCCAGTAAGGGCCTCCTCCTTAATTGTTGCTGTCCTCAATACGTCTTTGCTAATGGGTTGGACTAGGGGTGGTGGTCTCCTTACAGCTGGAGGAGGGCAGTCATCATGAAGCTTGGGAATCACCGAGGCTTGGAGGGCAGGCAAGGGGGTACCCACACTGCACAAGACCCTTTGTCAGGGGCCGAGCACCTGGGTGCAGTTCCCCCTTTGTCCAGCAGACAGCGCATGGTCACAGCGGAACAGGCCTTAGAGCTCCAAGTCTCCCAGTTGCAGGGCAGCCCTGCCAGGTGGTTGGGTCTATCATTTCCTCCCCAAGAAAAGAGCCCGGGGCCATCCTTCCTTCTTGGTACCGTGGAAGTTAGTCCTCCCACCTCTCTGATCCCCACTTCTCCTCCCGCAGCAAGTATGGGCAGGGTTGGGGAAGAACTCCCCTCTTCTCAAAGCTCCTGCCCAGCTTCCCTATTTCCTCCTTTACAGAGGCAGCTGAGCAGAAGGGTAGCAGGACACAGAAAGGGCAGGACAAGAAGGGAGGGAGAAAAGATTGTCCAAGTGGGGAAAGAAGAAAAATTTCAAGGACCTAACACCGTATTTATCACTTTTTAAAAACGAGATTTTCCCCAAAAGTGAAGAAATAAGAAATCCAGTGTCCATGCATTTCCAACTGCAGTCTTGATTCTAGGATATGTCCTTCACTCTCAGACCTGCTGTGGGGGAAGGGAACAGAAAGAAGGGGTCAGTAAGAGGCCAGAGCTGTCTTGTCTCCTCCCCAGCTGTTCCGCCCAACCATTGGTTAGTTAAGCATTGAATTTCGGAGATCAGACACCTGTCCCTGCCCCCTTGTCCAGGACACACAGGGGAGCGAGGACTGTCAAGTCACAGCTCATGAGGTTAGTTCTTCAATGCCTCTACTCCAGACAGGACCACTGCTCACCCAGCCCGGACAGGTGAGGATTTCCCTTTGGGCTCCAAATGCCCTTGATCAGAAAATCCGTGGTCTCGTTCCATTACCCATTCCAGGGGCCAGAAGTCCTAATATAGAGTCTAACTCAATCTCTCCTGCTGCAGCTTAATCTCAGTTCTCTTCATTTGTCTGTCAGGGGAGAAGGGACATCCTGGCCGTAGAGGATAGCTTTTCAGTGACTGAGGCTGGTCCTCTGTCCCCCTTTCCCCTGGCTCTAGATCTTAGCCCTTCCCTCAGGCACACAGCCTGCTCTCCTACAGACCGGGCGGCCCAACCCTGGGCTCTTACCGAGTTGGCTCCCTGGGAATCCGATGGTGGTATATGGGTTGAGAGTTCCTCTGTGCTGGGTTTCTCCCTGCCCCTCTCCTGAATTTTAGGGATGGATTCTGCAGGCTCTAAGGAGGGAAAAGGGGTGGTGGGAGGCAGAGGCAGTATTCACAGGGCTTGATGAGGTGAAGCTGCTTCTCTCACCATCCTATACTCCAGTGACCCCTGAGGGAGGCCCAAGACCCAGCTGGGGACAGTTGGACAAGACTAACAGGATTTTCTCTGGTCACAATGACTACTGTAGGTTCACTCTGTTCTCTTATCTGTAGTCAGAAATTGGAAAAAAACAAAACAAAACTAAGAAAAGTTAAAAAAATTTGGGTATAATCTCAGGCTAAACCTGACCTGAACTGATATGAAACTATTTATAGTCTATTTATCCCATTCAGTTGGGCCATTTATTTCACTGCAGAACTATTAATATGTTTGATGACAGGGTGCTCTGCTGGGGGTAGTATTTAATATACAGTATTTATACCGTGTCACCTTCATAAAATTGGAAAAAATCTGAATTCGAATACATCTGGGGTGAAGGACTGCAAACGTGTATTAACAGCAGAACCAGCCACTTCCATTTGTTGCACGCTTTGTAGGTGTCAGCTGCTGGGCTGAAAACCAGTCTCATTCAATTTTCACAAACAACCCAATGCAATAGGCGCCATCATTATCATTTTATAGACTGAGGTTAAGTAAGATGCTCATGGCCTGTGGTCTGGCTAAGTGATGGGGCCAGCGTTTTAGCCCGTGAGTTCTGTTGCCCTTGTGGTGGGCTGCTGGGCTGCTGGCATAGAATAGGGAGCTCTGAAGTCTAAGTTGGGAGGGGTTGGTATGATTCAGTAAGGAAAGGAGAAGAGATGCAAACATATGCAATACATGCACATACATCCATATTCTCAGGACGGTTTCTGGCTGTGGCTAGACCCCGCCCCATAAATGGTAAGGCTCGCCTGCTGCCGGGCTGCTCCCTCCCCAGCCTGAACGTACTATGTGCTTTCCCAGAGGTGCCCAGCCTTGATTCCGCTTCTGTGTCTGTGATCCCAGGTGGGCAGGTCTCCTGGGTCCCTGTGCTCTCAGCAGCTCCCTCAGGCTCCTCTCCCTGCTGCTGTTGCCCTAGGTGATGTTTAACCATCATCTGGAGCTCTGGGGGCACAGAGAAAGGGAGCGAACATTGGACCTGACTGCCCAGGCGTGGACCCTCAAATTCAATAGCCCCACTGAAGGGCCATCACACATCGCCAGTGTGATGTTTCCACCCCTGAGATCCAAACAAGGAGGGACATTTGCTAGCAATAGGAGAGACTAAAGCTAGACAATAAAACATACTTCCTTCAAAGGTTAAGGGGGGGAGGGGAAGAGCCTGTACGAACAAAAGATCCTCCTAACTTATTGAGATATTTGGTCTCTTTTGGGGGCAAGAGAAAAGACCTAATTTAGATTCAAGAAATGTTTGAGTACCTTCTATGTGCTGTGCGCTAAGCTGGGGGAGTTCACATCTTTTATTTAGCTGACACAGGGAGGTGGTGTTCAGGGCTCAGTAGGTAGAGCAGGTAGACCAAGGCCACCCAGCTGGCTGGAGCCAGAGCTAGAAGCCAGCCCAGAGCATCTAGCAAAAACGCCACTCTAATAAAGGCAGACGTAATGACTTCCCAAGGATTCCTTCGACCAGGGTCAGCAGGTCTACTGCTCAGCCTCCGGCATGGGCGGAGGAAGGGGATGGGAAGGGTCTTCCAAACCTTTCATTGTGGGTGTGGTCCTTGTCATCTTCTTCCGTTGCCGTGGAGACATGGCCAGTGTAGACTGTGAAGACACAGAGCACAGGTGGGCACCAGCCCTTCTTGCTTGCCTGCTTTGCCTTGCCATGCTTTTGGATTGGAGATTGGGGGTGGGCATGCACTTCAGAAAGTGGGGGAAGACAATTCCTGCTTCCCCAGCACCCCCCACCCTGCAGTGACGAGCAAGGAGATGTGTGTAGGGGATGTGTGTGTGTGTGTGTCCACTCATGCATACTGGGGGATATGCAGGAAAAGGCATTCAAAAGGCCCTACAGCTGGCGGGGAGTCTGTGGAATAATCCTCTAATGAGTCTTAGGTTTTCTGGGCTGGGCTGAGAGGGATGGACCAGCTCACCTTGAGAACTGGGTTGGGGATCCGGTCTTCATCTATCTCTGTTTGGAACAGGGAAAGGAGAAGGTGACAAGGATCAGAGATCCAGGGGATCCCAGCAGGGCTGGCTTCCCAAGGAGAGGAGCCTCTGCACTAACTTCCTTCCTGATCTGTCTGTCCCTCACATCTGCCCCTAGGAAGTTGGTTCTGACCGCTGCCCCAGGCCTACTCCCGCCAGCTCCCTCCTGCTCTGCTGGCTGGCTCTCTCCCCTACATTTTGTCCTGTCATTGACTCTGTGGTCAGTCTGTGTCTTCATTCTTGCCTTGGACCTGGGGGTTCCTGAAGGCAGGGTTTGTGGCCTTTTGCTCTGTTTCTCCCTCTGAAGTATCCATATCTCTTTCTCCTTCCAACCTTTCCCCCCATCCCAGGTCCACAACTGAACCCTGCATAAAAGAGAATCCCGGATAAAGAACAGCGAATTGATCCTGTGCAGGGTCCAGAAGGTACACTCATTTTCAGTAGTTGGAGGAAAGCTACAGACACAGGCCTCCTGAATTCCACTTTAGCTGCTTAGCCTGACCCCCTCTCGTCCATGATTCTGCCACACTCCCCTGACCTTCTCTGAGATCTTGTTCTCTCCCCAGACCTTGCTGGGCACATTGGTGGCCAGAATGCCAGCTGCTCCCTGAGCTGTTCCTAACCTTCCCCTTCCCCTCTGGGGGCCCTGAAGATAGCTGATGGAGGCGGGCCCTCCCCCTCACAGCTGTCACTGCCTCTGGGGGCGGGGGCAGCAGCATCTCCGTTGCTGGAGAAACCTGGCAGGCTGTTGCCGCAGCAACCAGAATTCAGTTGACCACCCCAGTTCCCTGGGGGTTTAGGGACCAGGTGGTCTCCCTCCCCTTCAGAGCACTGCTCCATCTTTCCAAAGCCAAGGAAATCCTCCTGCTAACCCAGTCACCACTTTTCTGTTTCCAGGATGAGGAGATCTCATATTCCTCAGATCTGCCCTTCCACCTAGCATCCACCTTCTCTGACTGGACCCAGCTGTATCTAGTGGCCCCTGCTCCCTTCAGCGAACCATCCCTGGGGTTACCTGGGGATGACTGGTCACTGGTCAGCACGAGGGTGGCAGGAGTGGGGCGGCGCCTCCGAATCTGAGGGAAGAGGTGGAAGTACACCAGGAGGCATCAAAGCCCCACCCAACACCACTCAGCGATGTAATCCAGGCCACCCGCTTCCTACACCTCAAAAAATGCCACATCACTCTGAACCTGCTGTCCCAGGGTGGACATTCTGGGCTCACCCCTTTCCCCTGGTGACCCCAAAAAACATCCCACTCCCTGAGTCCGCCACCCGTTTCTGTCTCTGCCTCTCCCCTTGTCCCAGCCCCATGTCTCCATCTAAGCAGCTGTATCTGCTCTAAGGTATCGATCTTTGGCCTGCTGTCCTTCCGTCCATCCTGGATCAATGGTCAGAAATAATCTAAGAGGGCACAAGGCTTTTCCCTCAGTGTCCCAGCCCACCCCTCAAACATATTACCGTCTGCGGGCGGGCTGCTGCAGAGAGCACCTCTAACTCGTACTCAGCTGAGGAGGTCAGCACCGAGTAGGCGGGTCTGAAAGTGCAGTCCCCCGACTTCCTACTGTCCTCACGACCCGTGAATACACTGCTTTCTGACTTACCAGGGAATATGGTCCGAGTAAGTCCTCGTAATGGTAAACAGAATACAAAGAGGAGCCCTAGGTAGGACCCTGGTCAGGGCCTAAAGCCTGGCTGAAAGATCTTACCCAAGGCTTGAGTACCGTTCTAAAAAATTAACGTATGAAAGCTGACGACTCTGAGCCCCTTCCCCCACCCCCGCTGCCATTCTTTTGTTATGCTAATAAAGTTGATTGTTATTGAAGTCAGTCCAAGGACTCTTGGGACATGTAGTTTTTTCCCTTTCTCTGGAGGATTTAGAGGTTTGGAAGTGGGGGCAACTGTGTGGTTGGAGTCCCTGTAGCTCCCTCCAGGGCAGAATAGGGGACGAAAGGCTAATAGGGCTGGGAAAGGGGCTTAAATGGTCCCGGGCTGAGGAGACTAGGGTGAGGACACTGAACGATCAAATTCCTGTCTTTCTGCGCCCATTACTTCCTATCTTTACCATTAGGGGTGGGAGTGGTGAGATGCCTGTCCTTCTCCATGCCCAGAAAGTGAGTACCAGCCATAGCAAGAGGGGTAGTGTCAGTCTGGAAGGGGCACTCTCCCCCCAAAAGAAATGGGATGCATAGATTGGGGGTATGTTGGGACAGGGCATTGTTTTCTCTGGAGAATCAGTGGCAGCTGTTTTGGGTGACATTTCAAGGTCTCTGGTGGGACAGTCCTGTGTGTGCACATACGCACGTCCTGCATGAACATTAACTGTGAGCCCGTCTCTGGCCATTCCTGGTACAAATGTGCTGGGTGCCAGCAGGTGGGATTGTGTGCTTCATGTATGTGGGCTGCGGCCATCCTTTCCTAGGAGAGGACTCCTCTCTGTATCTTTCCTGTCCTGGGGGAGGGGGGCTAGCTGTGGAGGAACAGAGGAGACTGTGAACAGGGTGAGGACAGGGTGGGGATTAGTGGGAGTTGGGCGCTTGAGAAGGAGACTGTAAGTATGATGGCGAGGGCCTTGGATGGCAGCAGGGCTCTGTGATCTTGGACGGGTCTCTTCCTTCACGAACTTCCTTGCTTTGGACAAGATTTCTAAGCACTCAGAATCCTGAGAATTTTGATGTCTTACAGAAAGAGGGTGTAAAGTCAGACTTCCTGAAGCACTTCTCAGGCACCTGAACTACTAGAAAATGAGTAGATGGTCTCTCTTCTTTTTTTCTTGCATTCATCCCAAATCTTAGATCTCAAGGAACATGTGGTGCCTTTGCCTCTGATTTATTTCCAAATCAGACATGCCGAGGACCTGGTAGTTGTGGGCACCCCTCTATACCCTGCTACTTTGGGCTCCGTAACTCAGAGCTTCCAACCCCTTTCCCCCTCCCATGTCAGCTGGGGTGGGAGGTCCTTGCCAAGGCTGAAGCTTTTTGCCTACACACTTGGGTAAGACAGCAAGAGGGGCTGAGGTTAGACTGAAGGTAGCGTTTCAGGCCTAGCAGACACAGATTTCTGAAGGTTAGAGAAAAGCTGTCTAAAGTCCCAGCTCTCTTTTCCCCTCTGGCTCCTTAGCATTGCCTCATCCTTCTCCCCTGCCCCCTCATCCTCCCAGCCCACACCTAAACCTGCCTCCTCTAACACCAAACAGATGCAGGTGTCAGGTGGTGAGACCTGTCTGTGCCAGTGGAAGGCAGCTCTGCTCTGAACATCCCTCCTAATCCCCATAGCCCACACTCCTGGGCTCTTTTTCCGGGATGTGAGGTTTTTTAGCTGGTCTTTCTCCTGATCTCAGGGAATGCTTCCCTTACTCCTGGCTCTCCGGGACCCTCCTTGTCCCTAGAGTCTTGAGGTCTCACCACAGTCCCCTTACTGTCACACCTTAGAGGTCTGGAGATGCAGCTGCCCCAGGCCAGGGGAGGAGGGAGCAGCAGGGACCTAAGCCTACCCACTCTTTGGGAGGCTGAGGCTGCAGGGAGAGCGTGTGAGCTTTCCCTTCACATCCAGACCTCATTCTGCCAACAGCTGGAGCAACAGAAAGGACACTCTCTCCTGCCCATCCCAAGAGGTCAGAGTTTTTCCAGGTGGAGAAATAGAGAAATGACCTTGTGGGAAATGGATACTCTTTAGGAATGGGGCTGTCTAGGTAGGCAAATGGGCAGAGAACACAAAAAGAGATAGAGCAATGAGTGGTGAACAAGTATTTGGTGAATGGGTGGTAGTAGTGACCATGGGTGGTCACCCTCTCCACACATACGCTCACTCTCCCTGAGACACACACTTGCTCACACACTCTCATACACTGCTGCCTCTGCCAGGCTGCCTGAGCTAAAAATAGGCCAGGCCAGGAGGCTGGGCCAGGGCCCTGGACTCCCACCCCTTGAGCCAAGGCTGGCAGGGTGCCTCTCCCTTGCATACGGCTCCGCTTGGACCCTAGAAAGCCTCTAGAAAGCCCCTGTCTCTCTCTTCCCAGTGCCATTCTCTTCATGCCACCCCCACTCCCAGCTCCAAAGGGCAGGAGTTGGGAATAAGGACCCACGTGTCCACACTTGCTGAAGAGGGGAGCCTCAGCCTGCAGCTTCGACCACCCCTCTCCCCAAAGCCCCAGCCCCCCTCAGTTTCCTCAGCCTCTTCTTATTCTCACTCTCTGGAGTCCGGCAGGGTCGCCCCCACTTAGAGAGGGGCGGGTGGTGGTGATGGTGATTTCTCTACTTTAAACTCGTAATTACAGCACGAGGCCCCCCCTCCATTACCCGCCCTCTTCCCCGGCCCCTCCCGCACTGCTGCCGGTACCCTTCAGCACCCCCACCCGGCCCCAAAACTCTGGCGGGGCTTGACTGGGTGGGGAGGCAGACTGGCGAAGGGGGAGGGGTCGTATCCTCAGGGAGACCCCCTCCCTCAGGGCTGGGAGGCAGAGCGACTCTCGTGGGGCCGGCTTCGAGGGGAGGCTCTCGTCCTTCTGTCCGTCTCCAAGAAGCACATACAGGGGGATGTGGCTCCGACAGTGGGGGAGGGGATAGAAGACCCCCAAGCTGAGCGCGTTCGCCCTCGCCGGGGGGCACTGCAAAGGGAGGACTAAGCAGCGGTCTCAGATTCCCTCAGTCCAGGGCTCCCTGGTCCTTTGCGGGGCGAGTCCCCTGCCGCCCCGCCCTACTCCGCACCTGCTCGGCCGCCTCGGGGTCAAGGTGCGGCTCCAGCAGCGGGACCGTGAACTGGATCTTCCGGGGGCTGTTGTCCTGCTCCATGGCTGGGGCGGCGGCCCCTGGGCCGGCGCTGCGGCGGGAGGGAAGGCGGGACTCGGGGCTGGGGCGGGCGCGCTACCTCTCCGCTCCGCTCCTGCCCCGGCCCCAGCCCGGCGCGCTCAGCTCGCGGCTGCCGGCTCCGCGCTCTCCGCTCGCGGCCCCGGGGACTCTGCGGCCGCCGATTGGCTCCGCACCCGCCCCTCCCGGCCCCCTCCCCCAGCCCCAGCCCCAGCCCGGAGCCTTAACCCCGTCGTGGCTGCGCCGCCGGCGGCCGGGGTCAGCGCCCCACGGGCGGGCAAGCGTGCTGGTGTGCTCCGGTCCCGGTGGTAGTGGACGGCACAGGCGGGCGTCCAGGTCTGTAGGTTCCGGGCAGGGACTGGGGGGAGGTGGGGAGCCCCTAGGAAGAACTTCTCCAAGCTGGGGCAGGTTTTAGGGGGTGGGAAGGTGGAGGGGCGCAGCGAGAGAGGAGGCAGCACACGCGAGAGGACGATTTCATTTATGATCTTAAAGGGGATGGTCTCAGAG
Organism: Smutsia gigantea; assembly: GCA_032199065.1. Lineage (NCBI taxonomy): Eukaryota > Metazoa > Chordata > Mammalia > Pholidota > Manidae > Smutsia > Smutsia gigantea. The sequence goes on from JAVSCE010002025.1 coordinate 113,456, forward strand.
AAAAAAGGAAAGGGGATTTAGGCGTGCAGCCGGAGGGATTAAGGCTAGACACGGCGAGGGACTTTCCCTCCAGAAGGAAACACTAGAGCGGAGGTGAACACTTGGAGGGGAGGGGTGGGGTCTGGGCGGCAGCCCTCTGTTCGCTCCGCAGGCAGGGAACCGAAGACCTTAGAGGGTCTCCAGAGCCAGAGCCTCTTTCTGGAAGTGCTGGTGGGAGTGGCTCCGCGAGGGAGGACCATCTGGGGCTCAGCCGGAGTAGTGGGGGTGGGGAGCCAAGAATGTTGTGAAATAGATTTCTCTTTTAGCTTGCTGAGTTATAGCAGGCAAAGGTGTGCAAGGACAGAGTTCGGGAGAGGGAAACTTCTTTGTCGGGGTGGCTTGTTTACAGATGACATTGGTTTCCAATTCCACTGTTGGCAGAATGATGAAAATGATTGGCTGTAACCGAAGGGATGGAGGTTAGACTATGTGAAGAACTTAGTACTTTGGTGTTAGGACCAGGATGTCAGTCAACACTAGTGAGTGAGGCAGTGAGGATATTCATAGGAGCTGGGGCACTGGGAAGGGGCAAAGCTGGAGACATCGTTGGGGGAGGAGAAGAACTGGGGGTAGGGAGGAGAAGGGACAGGGAGTTCGGGGGGAGGAGCTGGGCAGGATCCAAGGCCAGAGATCTGTTTCTTTAGCCTCAAGCGAAGCAACTGGAAAGTTCCATAAAGATTCATGCCTCATTCTGTGGGGACCCTGTGATCATCCTCTCCTCTAAAGGCATCAACCTCAACACTTAGTTGCCTCCTCTCCTGGGAAGCTCTTCCCTGGCCTGTATTTCACATGGCTCCCTCACCTTTTATTTCCCAAAATAACCTCCCCTGCCCTCCCTCTAGTCATATCTCTTTACACATGCCAGGCCTAGCTCAGTTTTCTCAGGGCAAGGCTGGGGTATAGGGTCAGCCAGGCCTCCATTTGCATGATGTTAACTGGCCCCATATTGCTGTCACTTAGACTCTAGGAATGACCCCCTTTGCTCTCTCTGTGTTTTTTCCATTCACCTCCCTCCACCCCTGCTCCGTTTTATTGAAAAACAATTGACGTACATGACTATATAAGTTTAAGGAGTACAGCATGATGGTTTGATTTACATATACTGTGAAATGATTACCATAATAGGTTCAGCTAACATCCATCTTTTAATAGAGATACAATAAAAAGAAAAGAAAGAAGAAAATAAAGGAAAAAAAGTTTTCCTGTGTTGGGACCTTTTATGATTTACTCTTATCAACTTTCCTATATATCACACAGCAGTGTCAGCTATAGTCATGTTGTACATTTCATCCCTAGTAATTTTTAATCTTACAAATGGAAGTTTGTACCACCGGGCCACCTTCCTCCAATTCCCCTCCCCCCTTCCTCCTCTGGTAACCACAAGTCTGGTCTCTTTTTCTATGAGTTTTTTTTTTTTTGTAAGATTGCACATATAAGTGAGATCATACGGTATTTGTCTTGGTCTGATTTATCTCACTTAGCCTAATGCCCTCCAGCTCTATCTATGTTGTCATAAATCATAGGGTTTCCTCATTTTTTTAATGGCTGAATAATATTCCATTGTATAGATACACCACAACTTCTTTATCCATTCATCCATCATTGGATGCTCAGGTTATTTCCATGTCATGGCTATCATAAATAATGGTGCTATGAACATGTGTGCAGAGGTAGCTTTTTGCCTTTGCTCTCTCTTTGATGTAGCAGGGGCAGCCTGGAAAAGAGCTGGTGGGGTTGCCCAGCCCGTCCGCCGAGACTGCCTCCCACACCAGAAGTGACAGCAATAGTGATAGTGGAAGGATGAAGTGTGAAGCCAAGAGGGTAGGGATGGGGCACCATTAGGCCCAGGTGCTCACTCTGGCTTCCTCTCCACTCACCTACTTCCTAATCATGCCCACACAGACAGGGTCCAAAGTATCTTCTAAATACGTGACCTGTCCATCCCCTACCCCATTCCACCAGGACTCTGGTACTTGAAGCCAGGTTTCCCACACCCTTATCTCTGAGGCCTCAGACTCCCCTCCCTGACCCTTGATTCCCTCATTTGTAAACTGGGGAGAAGAATCCCTTCCTGCGAGGCTGAGTATCACACGAGGTAAGGTACTTGGCACAGGGATGGCCCTCAGCGAACAGGGGCTGTCCGTGTTGTCTCGTTACCTCCAGCAGCCTGTGAGCCTTTATTCATGCCCTGGGTGGGGTGAATGGCTGAGAGTCTGTTGGGCTGTGGGTGAAAGGAGGTGAGAGTGGCTCACCCGTAGGGCTGGGGAGATGCGGGGAGCCCGACGCCTTCTCTTGGAAGCCTTCTTAGGATGAGTAAGAGTTGGAGCCCGCCCTGCGCAGCCCCTTCCCCAGGCTCTCAGGGGTCTGTGTGAGGTGTGCTCATGCGTGCGTGCTCATGTCCTTGTTTCACTCGGAGCCTGACTGGAGGAGCAGCGGTGCATCCACGTGGTGCACTTCTGGGTCCGTGAAATATTTCAGATTACAAGGACGTGACTTGGCGATGCAGTCACTTAACAGCTCCCACCTGCCCCTCCTCCGGGAGCTGGCCTCTGGGGAGTGGGCTTTGTGGCTCCCAGCACTTTCTGCTTTTATTTGCCCACCTTCTCACCCCCACAAATCTTCTCATGCATGAATTCACTAATCCTCACAACCGATTAGGAGGGAGGGCAGATATTAGGATCTTTATTTTACTTTTCCTGGGTGGGATCATGTAGAGACCTGATGCTCAGCTGGGTTGCTTGGGTTGGGATTCGGGAGGTCAGGGTTCACTTCCTTCCTCTGCTACCAACTTGCTGGGTCAATCCTTCCCCACCCCCCAAACTGGTCTCAGTTTCCTCATCTGCAAAACAGAGAGGGAAGGTGACAGCGAAGGGTTCTTCCCATTCCAATATTTTGTCTTTCTGAGTTAGGGTGTTACAGCCACATGGCCAGGAAGTCTTAGAAGCAGGGTTGGAAGGGATCTTACTTCTATCTGTATTTCCCCCTGCCTGGCTGTTGTGCAGGGTAAACCCCTGCCTGTGTACCTCATGCATGCACACTCTTTCACACACACACAGCTCTGAGGAGGTGAGGCAGAGACAGATCTCATGCACTCAGAGGAGCAACGACCCCATCCAGTAGCCCCCTGGGAAGCCACATGCTCACACCAATCTGTCTTGGTTTTGCAAACATTTCTGGAAACTCTTTTGGAATCATCTCAGAGTTTGTGGCATATGCTCTGAAATCCTCATTGGGGAGTGGATCTTTGTCCTTCTTTCAGGGCGGCTTTGTTCTTCTGGAAGTGACTGAGACTCCTTAGGGGCTACGCCTTGGGAAGAAGGAGGGAGGCTGGGTCTGGAGCATAACTTGCTCTGGAACAGAAGAACGGGCACCCATCGGGGGCTGTGCGTTGCTGGGGCTCCAAAGCACGTCTAGAAGGCCTCTCTGCAAGAGAAGTCCTGAACTTCTGGGTCCCAGCAGCACCGTTAGAGTAGCTGTGTGGCCTCTCAGGGGATGCCTTGGAAGGCCTAGCCTTTTCTGCCTGTAAGTCCTGGTTTGCCCGAGAAAAAGCTGCAATTCTGCCAGGCATGGGTGTGCACCCCCTGCAGCTGGCACTCTGGGAACACGGCCAGAGCTGGTGATTCAAACAGGGGATGCTCATTTCCAAAGTGCTTTGCCTCTTCCCAAATCACAGACTGGGAGGGGTGGAAGAGACTTAAAGATCAGTCAATCCAACCCCCTTGAGCAAGAGAGGGGAAACTGAGGCCAGAGAGGGGAAGCCGCTGTCCCAAGAACTAGAATCCATGCCAGTACTTTTCCCCCCAAACTGGTCTGTGGCTGTGGCCGGTTGACGGCTGAGCCTGGAGCAGCGGCATGAACCAGATGAGCTCTTTAGATGCATTTTAACTCTGATTGTCACTAGTCTGGAAGAACCAGTCCCTAGTTAGCCTCTAGCTAGCCCCTTCCACCCCCAGCCCTCTAACAGGTTGAATTTATTCTTCTTCCAACCAATACTTACTGGGTATCTGTGTGTGCCAGGCATTATGCTAAGTGCTGGGGGTACAGTGGGGCACAAAGCAGAGAGTCCCTGTCCACTGGCATCTTACAGCTTAGCAGGGTCAGGGTGGTGGTGGGCTGACCAAAGAGTTATAAACGATGAGTACTATCGAGTGGGAGGACAAGAATGAGGTGCATCAAGAAAGGAGGAAGGTCAACATAACCTCTGGCCGCTCAGCAGCTCCCTTCCCGTACTAGCTCCTTCTAACACGGTGGCTAAAAACCCAACCACTGGAGCAGGCTGGCTGGATTCAAATCTCAGCCCTACCCCTTCATAGTTCTGTGACCTTGGGAAAATTGCTTACCCTCTCTGAGCCTCAGTTTTCTGACCTGTTAATAACAGGTATCTCTATTATTATAGTGAGGGGTGGGATGAGGTCATGTCCATAAAGTGCCTAGCTTAGCACCTCTCAAGCACTTGAGAAATGGACATGCATACTGAGGAGCTCATCTTAGCAAATATTTTGCCCTTTGACTCTGGAAAAAGCAGGGATAAACGAATTGGGAGTTCAAAGATTTCAGAATTGGGGGCTTTCTGCAGGGCATGTAACCCTTTTTAGCCAGATCGTGCTCCTCTGCACCCTTGTCTGATCAGCTGTTCTTGGTGTCCAGCTGTGTCCTCATCAGCATGGTTGGTCACCCTACCCTGCTAATTAACACCCACCCTGTTAATAATTAAATCTAATGGCTTTGACTTGGGGGTGGGATGGAAAATTCCCCAGCCGCAGGACAGGATGAGGGTAGGTTACCAGGAGTAGAAGGAAGGGGCCCCCTGGGCTCTGGACCTGTTGATGGAAGGTGGCTGGGGGAGCAGATGCCCGATCCCTCCCAGGGCTGCTCAGCAGGGGAGCTGTGGATGGAGGGGGTCATTTGAAAGTTACAGCGCCCTCCTCCCCAACTCCTCCCAAGCTTGGCAAAGAGTGCCGGGCCCCAGCCAAGCCTTGGCTTTCCTCTTGCCAGGGGTTAGCCGTTGATTGCTGCTGCAGCTGGAAGGACCTGGGTGAGAGGATGGATTGGTTTCCTAGGGCTGCAGGGACAAAGTGCCACTAACTGGGTGGCTTAACACAACAGATTTAGATACTGGGAGTCTGAAATCATGGTGTTGGCCGAGCCATGCTCCCTCCAAAGGCTCTGGGGAAGAATCCTCCCTTGCCCCTCTCAGTGTCTGATGGCCCCAGGTGCTCCTCGGCTCTACTCTGCCTCTGCCTTCCCATGGCCGTCATCCCTTCTGTGTGTCTCTCTGTGTCCCTTCCTCTTGTGAAGACATCAGTCGTTGGATTTAGTGCCCACCCAAATCCAGGATAATTTCATTTTAAGATCCCTAATTGTTTACATCTGTGAAGACCGTATTTCCAAATAAGGCCACATTCTGAAGTTCTGGGTGGACGTGAATTTTTTGGAGACACTATTCAACCCACTACGGACAGTGAGAGGCTGACAGGGCAGGGAGATGGCGAGGACTCAGGGGCTGTGCTGGGGTGGCCACTGTGTCTCTCCCCTCCCCAAGTAGAGGAAATGCTCTGGACCTCTGGGTGGGGTTGCACTGGGTCTCAAGAGGCCTAGAGGGGAGGCTACTGGTGGTAAAGAGGCAAGGAATGGGGGCTGGAGTGCTCTAGACTGGAGGAAAGAAGGCTGAGGAGATTTTGAAGGGAAGATCCTGGGTTCCTGTAATGAAGTCCCATTGGTGGGGAGGGTGTAACCTGCATTATATTAGATGTGGTATATTGTACATGTGATTGTATCTATTATATATCGTAATTACATATTATAGTATACATATATTACATGTATGACAACCATAATGTGTCATATAATAAAAACAAAGTTGCATTTTGATTACATGAGATTTATTTCATGACACTCCTTTAGGCTTTATTGGGCCAGTGGGGAGGACTAATTTTTCCCCCTGCTCCTGGGTGAAAACCCAGGAAAGGCTCTTGAAGATTCTGCTCATTCCCAGGTAAGAGACAGGCTTCATTCAGAAATCAGAACGACCAGGCCAATATATGGATCAAAGCCTGAAACCATTTAATGTCACTCTTCAGCAGCCTGTTGGTCCCGGCTTCAGATGGAGCTGGGGGACGGGGTGAGCGGCCAGCTTCTGCTCTGTTTATCTGTCAGGTTCTGCCCCCAGCCTGCCTCTCACTCACTGTCACTAGATGCGGTTCCCAGGGAGGTGTGTTGGTGACGGGGTGGGGGTGGTGCCGGGCGGTCAGGAGCCGGTGGGGAGTTGCTCTGTCAGGTGGGACTCGGGCCCCTCCTCTGCCAGTTGGCAGCGTCCTCACCCCTCCTCTCTGATGTTCTCTGGTGACTCTTCTCTCACAGGCGCCCTCCTGGCCCCTCAGAGCTTCGCTCTCGGCCTTGCTCACCGGCTTCTCATCCCAGGCGCCGGCTTCCTTCCTCAGCGGCTGGGGTCCTCTCATCCCTTGAGGCAGCCCTACTGGACAGCCCACAAGATGGATGAATGGCTGTGCACCTGTTTCTTCCCCAGGATTCATAGTCTGTTACTCTGCCAGGCCAACTCTGGGAGCCCAGGGCGTCCCAGAGGGCCTCTGCCAGCCTGCCCACCTGGCCTTCCTTGGCCCTTCTCTCTCCTTCTAAACTTCTGGGGGGTCCCAGGCCTCAGGACAGTCTGCCCCAAGTCCAGAGGCCACACGTTCCGCTCTTGGGGTAGCCCATGCAGGCGTTCACTAGGTTTGCTGTGAGCAGGGAGGCCCCTGTCCTCTTCCCTGGCCACCAGGGGATGGGGCTCCCAGCACAGCTTTCTCCACACATCTCCTGACAAAATCCTTTCTGTCCATGCTATGACACATTTTTATATCCTCGATCTGGCTGAGGGGGTCAGAAACTAGTTCTTAAAAATTTCCTTTGAAATCTTTCATTGATGATTTGGCACCTCACTTTGAAATTTCATCTATTGTATCTTGGTTTAGTGGAAGTCTAATGTTAATATCCCGTTTTACAGAAGCATCTGGGATACTGCAGGAGACTGGGGCATTAGGTTCTAAATCGATGCAGGTAACTTCTCTAGGTTGGGGAAGGTGACGCCAAACCCATGGCTCAGAAGGGGAATGGCCACCAGAGGGCAGCAGATAGCTTCAGACCCTCCGTCTTTCCTTGGACTCTTTGGAGCTACAGTTTGTCCTTCAGTTCCCAGAGATCAGGTGATGCCCAAGTGCTGGGTCTTGTGAAGGGGCTCAGCTCTCCCTGTATTTCAGCCTGGTCTCCAATGTTGGCTCTGTCTTCCGACTTTCTGCACTCTAACCACTGTTCTTGCACGGGAGGTATCAAAAAGGTCAGTTTGCATTCAACAGTCACAGCCATTCACTAAACCCCTACATTGTAATGGTCCTGGAGAGTAAAGCCACAGTCTATGCGCTGGAGAAGCCCAGCCAGGGAGGCAGGCCTGTGAACACACAAGGTGAGCAGCAAAATAGCAACTGCTGTTGTAGAGGCAGAAATAAGGGCTTTGGACTCAATGTATAGAAACAGCAGACTGACTTGGTTGCTGGGGGCAGGGGTGGGGGAAATGGGTGCAGGTGATCAAAGGGCCCAAACCGTCAGTTACAAAAGATGAACAAGTTCTGGGGAATGTAAGGTACAGAATGGTGACTGTGGTTAATAATACTGTGTGGTATATTTGCAAGTAGCTAAGAGTAGATCTTCACGTACACTAATAACTGTGAGGTGATGGATGTGTTAACTAATTTCACAACATATACATATATCAAATCATTACATTGTATACCTTAAACTTATACAATGTTGTATCTCTCAAGTGGGAACCCCGAGGAGGGGAATTGGAGTTAGGCTTTTTTTTTTAAAGGATGAGTAGGACTTTGGGGAAGAAGAGGCATGAGAATAAGGGGGTGGTAGACTGGCGCATCCAGGGGGACAAGGAGGTTGATAGGTGGCAAGGAAGGTGGAGGAAGCAGGATGTGGGAGGGTTGTCAGGGATGTCTTTGAGGGGAAGGGGAGACTGAGGCCCAGTGGGGGGACTTCAGGAAAACCCCGTTTTCTGCTCTTAGCAGAAAGAGACTCCCCAGTCTCCAGGAAGAGGGTTTGAGGCTGCAAGGATTGTATTGAAGTTGGAGGAGGTTCTTGGAGAAAATAGGGAAGATGGGAGACTTGAGCTTTTCAGAGAAGAAATGATTCGGATTTCTTGTTGTCAGCTGGGATGAAAGAAGACTCAGTTAGAGGTGGGGGGATCTTGGCACAACAGGGGAGATGAAGGCGGGGGCTTCGGATGAGGTCAGACAGAAGTCGAAACAGATCCTGATTCTTCCAGCACTCAAGTGACCATGGTCTGATTGCTTTACTTCTCAAGCTTATTTTCTAATCTACAGAATGGGAATAATAATTCCTATGTGCTAGAGATGTTGCAAGTAATGAAAGAACTAATATACAGAAAATGCTTAGCACAGTGCCTGGTAAGCATTAGTTAAATGGTAGCATTTATTATTAGAATGATAATTGCCTTCAGATGTTTCAAAGGTTGTCACATGGAAACCACCAACTTATCTGAGCTGCTCCACCAGGCTGAACTAGCGGTGCAAGTGAGACAGATTCGGGCCGGCTGGAAGGAAGAATGCTCTTACAATCAGAGCCACCCAAGTCTGGAAGGGGCTGCACCGTGTGTCAGGAGATCTCTGTCACTGGAAGTACCCAAGAGGCTGTCTGGGGCCAAAGCTGGACATTTAAGGGCTCACTCTTTCTAAGTCAATACTTTGGGATCTTGGGTTGTTCTGAAACTGTGCATCAGAGTCAATAAATGGAAGATTCTGTGATTCCCCTTGAAGGAGAAGGGCCCTGGGACAGGAAGATAGAGCTCTTGGTAGAGAGAATCAGTGGCTGTCCTGGTGTAGGGCCAGATCACTCTAGCCTTATGATCCTGTCTCCTGGGGTGAGGAGAGGGCATGTAGGAGGCTCTGTGGAGGTTGTCCTGTCCCTCATCCTGCCTCCACATACATGAGCTCCATATTTTGTGAAGGAAGTTTGGGAGTGGTGGGGCATTTTCTTTTCTCAGACTCTTCTCTCACCCCCAATAAAAGAAAGTCCTTTCTTTTTTGCATTCTGGGGTGCCCCTACCCAGAGTTTTAGAAGCCCTTCCTGAGACACGCCTCAGGCTTCCTCACTGCAGCGTCTGGGCCCTGAAGTCTGGGAACTTGGGCTTCCCCACCTCCGCACTCATCTTGTAGAGGCAGGGGAATGGAGCAGGGGGCCCTAGAGCAAAGGCTTCTCAGCCCTTCCCAGCAGGTTTTCTTTTTTTTTTTAGCTTTTTATTTTATTTATTTTTTATTTTATATAATTTATTTTGGTGTCATTAATCTACAATTACATGTGCAATATTATGGTTATTAAACTACCCCTTCATCAGGTCCCCCCCACCAACCCCATTACAGTCACTGTCCATCAGCGTAGTGAGATGCTATAGAATCACTACTTGTCTTCTCTGAGTTGTACTGCCCTCCCCGTGCCCCCCCAACATTACATCTGCTAATCGTAATGCCCCTTTTTCCCTCTTATCCCTCCCTTCCCGCCCATTTTCCCCAGTCCCTTTCCCTTTGGTAACTATTAGTCCGTTCTTGGGTTCTGTGAGTCTGCTGCTGTTTTGTTCCTTCAGTATTTTTTCTTTGTTCTTATACTCCACATATAAGTGAAATCATTTGATACTTGTCTTTTTCCGCCTGGCTTATTTCACTGAGCATAATACCCTCTAGCTCCATCCATGTTATTGCAAATGGTAGGATTTGTTTTCTTCTTATGGCTGAATAATATGCCATTGTGTATATGTACCACATCTTCTTTATCCATTCATCTACTGATGGACACTTAGGTTGCTTCCATTTCTTGGCTATTGTAAATAGTGCTGCAATAAACATAGGGGTGCATCTGTCTTTTTCAAATTGGGCTGCTGCATTCTTAGGGTAAATTCCTAGGAGTGGAATTCCTGGGTCAAATGGTATTTCTATTTTGAGTTTTTTGAGGAACCTCCATACTGCTTTCCACAATGGTTGAACTAATTTGCAGTCCCACCAGCAGTGTAGGAGGGTTCCCTTTTCTCCACATCCTCGCCAACATTTGTTGTTGTTTGTGTTTTGGATGTTGGCCATCCTCACTGGTGTGAGGTGATATCTCATTGTGGTTTTAATCTGCATTTCTCTGATGATTAGCGATGTGGAGCATCTTTTCATGTGCCTGTTGGCCATCTGAATTTCTTCTTTGGAGAAGTGTCTATTCATGTCCTCTGCCCATTTCTTAATTGGATTATTTGCTTTTGTTTGTTAAGGTGCATGAGTTCTTTATATATTTTGGATGTCAACCCTTTATCAGATACGTTTTTATGAATATATTCTCCCATACTGTAGGATGTCTTTTTGTTCTACTGATGGTGTCCTTTGCTGTACAGAAGCTTTTCAGCTTGATATAGTCCCACTTGTTCATTTTTGCTTTTGTTTCCCTTGCCCGGGGAGATATGTTCATGAAGAAGTTGCTCATGTTTATGTCCAAGAGATTTTTGCCTATGTTTTTTTCTAAGAGTTTTATGGTTTCATGACTTACATTCAGGTCTTTGATCCACCTTGAGTTTACCTTTGTGTATGGGGGTAGACAGTAGTCCAGTTTCATTCTCTTACATGTAGCTGTCCAGTTTTTCCAACACCAGCTGCTGAAGAGGCTGTCATCTCCCCATTGTATATCCAAGGCACTTTTATCAAATATTAATTGACTGTATATGTTTGGGTTAATGTTTGGATTTTCTATTCTGTTCCACTGGTCTGTGGGTCTGTTTTTGTGCCGATACCAAATTGTCTTGATTACTGTGGCTTTGTAGTAGAGCTTGAAGTCAGGGAGTGTAATTCCCCCTGTTTTATTCCTCCTTCTCAGGATTGCTTTGGCTATTCGGGGTCTTTTGTGGTTCCATATGAATTTTAGAATTATTTGTTCCAGTTCATTGAAGAAAGCTGTTGGTAGTTTGATAGGGATTGCATTGAATCTGTAGATTACTTTAGGTAGTATAGCCATTTTGACAATATTTATTCTTCCTAGCCAAGAGCATGGGATGCATTTCCATTTGTTAGTGTCCTCTTTAATTTCTCTTAGGAGTGTCTTGTAGTTTTCAGAGTACAGGTCTTTCACTTCCTTCGTTAGGTTTATTCCTAGGTATTTTATTCTTTTTGATGCAATTGTGAATGGAATTGTTTTTCTGATTTCTCTTTCTGTTAGTTCATCATTAGTGTATAGGAAAGCAACAGATATCTGTGTGTTAATTTTGTATCCTGCAACTTTGCTGAATTCAGATATTAGTTCTAGTAGTTTTGGAATGGAGTCCTTAGGGTTTTTTATGTACAGTATCATGTCATCTGCAAATAGTGACAATTTGACTTCTTCTTTACCAATCTGGATGCCTTGTATGTCTTTGTTTTGCCTGATTGCCGTGGCTAGGACCTCCAGTACTATGTTGAATAACAGTGGAGAGAGTGGGCATCCCTGTCTTGTTCCCGATCTTAGATGAAAAGCTTTCAGCATCTAGCCGTTAAGTATGATGTTAGCTGTGGGTTTGTCATATATAGCCTTTATGATGTTGAGGTACTTGCCCTCTATACCCATTTTGTTGAGAGTTTTAATCATGAATGGATGCTGAATTTTGTCAAATGCTTTTTCAGCATCTATGGAGATGATCATGTGGTTTTTGTTCTTCTTTTTGTTGATGTGGTGGATGATGTTGATGGATTTTCGAATGTTGTACCATCCTTGCATCCCTGGGATGAATCCCACTTGATCATGGTGTATGATCCTCTTGATGTATTTTTGAGTTTGGTTTGCTAATATTTTGTTGAGTATTTTTGCATCTACATTCATCAGGGATATTGGTCTGTAATTTTCTTTTTTGGTGAGGTCTTTGCCCGGTTTTGGTATTAGGGTGATGCTGGCTTCATAGAATGAGTTTGGAAGTATTCCCTCCTTTTCTATTTTTTGGAAAACTTTAAGGAAAATGGGTGTTATTTCTTCTCTATATGTCTGGTGGAATTCAGATGTGAATCCATCTGGTCTGGGGGTTTTGTTCTTGGGTAGTTTTTTGATTACCAATTCAATTTCGTTGCTGGTGATTGGTCTGTTTAGTTTTCCTGTTTCTTGCTTGGTCAGTCTTGGAAGGTTGTATTTTTCTAAGAAATTGTCCATTTCTTCTATGTTTTCCAGCTTGTTAGCATGTAGATTCTCATAATATTCTCATAATTCTTTGTATTTCTGTCGGGTCTGTTGTTATTTTTCCTTTCTCATTTCTGATTGTGTTTATGTGTGTAGATTCTCTTTTTCTCTTAATGAGTCTGGCTAGGGGTTTATCTATTTTGTTTATTTTTTCAAAGAACCAGCTCTTGATTTTATTGATTTTTTTCTATTGTTTTATTCTTCTCAGTTTTATTTATTTCTTCTCTGATCTTTGTTATGTCCCTCCTTCTGGTGACTTTGGGCCTCATTTGTTCTTCTTTTTCCAATTTCAGTAATTGTGTCTTTAGACTGTTCATTTGGGAATGTTCTTCCTTCTTTAAATAGGCCTGGATTGCAATATACTTTCCTCTTAGAACTGTCTTTGCTGCGTCCCATAGAAGTTGTGGCTTTGTGTTGTTGTTGTCATTAGTCTCCATAAATTCTTTGATTTCTGTTTTGATTTGGTCATTAACCCATTGATTAATTAGAAGAATGTTGTTAAGTCTCCATGTATTTGTGAGCCTTTTTGTTTTCTTTCTACAATTTATTTCTTGTTTTATACCTTGGTGATCTGAGAAGTTGCTTGGTAGAATTTCAATATTTTCGAATTTATTGAGGTTCTTTTTGTGGCCTAGTATGTGGTCTATTATGGAAAATATTCCATGTGCACTTGAGAAGGATGTGTATCCTGTTGCTTTTGGGTGTAGAGTTCTGTAGATGTCTGTTAGGTCCATCTGTTCTAATGTGTTGTTCAGTGCCTCTGTGTCTTTACTTATTTTCTGTCTGGTTGATCTGTCCTTTGGAGTGAGTGGTGTGTTGAAGTCTCCTAAAATGACTGCATTGCTTTCTATTTCCTCCTTTAATTCTGTTAGTATTTGTTTCACATATGCCGGTGCTCCTGTGTTCGGTGCATATATATTTAAAATGGTTATATCCTCTTGTTGGACTGACCCCTCTATCATTATGTAATGTACTTCTTTATCTCTTGCTACTTTCTTTGTTTTGAAGTCTATTTTGTCTGATACAAGTACTGCAACACCTGTTTTTTCTCCTTGTTATTTGCATGAAATATGTTTTTCCATCCCTTCACCTTTAGTCTGTGTATATCTTTGGGTTAGAGGTGAGTCTCCTGTAAGCAGCATGTAGATGGGTCTTGCTTTTTTATCCATTCAGTAACTCTGTGCCTTTGATTGGTGCATTTAGTCCATTTACATTTAGGGTGATTATCATTGGATATGTACTTATTGCCATTTGTGGCTTTAGATTCGTGATTACCAAAGGTTCAAGGGTAGCTTCTCTACTATCTAACAGTCTAACTTAACTTCCTTGTTAAGTTATTGTAAACACAGTCTGATGATTATTTCTCTCCCTTCTTATTCTTCCTCCTCCATTCTTTATATACTAGGTGTTTTATTCCTTTCCTTTAGTTAGTATTTGGATGGTCTGCTTTCTTTGCTCTGATTTTATTTTCTCTGATGACCTCTTTTTAGCTTTAGGAGTGCTTCCATCTAGAGCAGTCCCTTTAAGATATCCTGAAGAGGTGGTTTATGGGAGGCAAATTCCCTCAGTTTTCAGTTGTCTGGAAATTGTTTAATCTCTCCCTCAAATTTAAATAATAATCGTGCTGGGTACAATATTCTTGGATCGAGGCCCTTCTGTTTCATTATGTTAAATATATCATGCCATTCTCTTCTGGCCTGTAAGGTTTCTGTTGAGAAGTCTGATGATAGTCTGATGAATTTTCCTTTGTAGGTGATATTTCTTCTCTCTCTAGCTGCCTTTAATACTCTGTCCTTATCTTTGATCTTCACCATTTTAATTATTATATGTCTTGGTGTTGTCCTCCTTGGGTCCCTTGTGTTGGGAGATCTGTGGGATTCCAAGGTCTGAGAGACTATTTCCTTTCCCAGCTTGGGGACGTTTTTAGCAATTATTTCTTCAAAGACATTTTCTATCCCTTTTTCTCTCTCTTCTTCCTCTGGTACTCCTATAATGCGAATATTGTTCTGTTTGGATTGGTCACACAGTTCTCTTAAAATTCTTTCATTCCTAGAAATCCTTTTATCTCTCTCTGCCTCAGCTTCTCTGTATTCCTGTTCTCTGATTTCTATTCCATTAACAGCCTCTTGCATCTCATCCAGTCTGCTGCTAAGCCCGTTGATCGCTTGTCTCATCTCTACATTGTCTTTCCTCACTTCCCTCACTTCCTCCCTTAGCTCTTGCATATTTCTCTGTAGATCCATCAGTATGGTTATGACTTTTATTCTGAATTCTTTTTCAGGAAGATTGTGCATGTCCATCCCTTCAGACTCCCTCTCTGGGTTAGTCTGGTCTGGGGTTTTCTGGTTAAGTTTTGTTTATACCATATTTTTCTGCCTTTTCATGGTGATAGAAGTGGTCAGAAAAAGAAAAAAAGAAGAAAGGGAAAATAGAAAAAAAAAAAAAACGCCTGCCAGGTGTCATTTCTGTGAGGATCCTGTAGGTGGCGCTGCTGCTCCAGTATTATGCTGCCACGCCGCTCTGCCGGGCCCTTTGTGACTCTGGCTGGGGAGGGAATGAATGGGAGGTGCTGATTTCTGTGGAAAGTCTTCAAGCGACTGCTTTTCCCAGCCACTGTCCAAGGGGACCAAAATTACCCAGGACTCCCAGCCTGCTTGGCTGAGTGCGCTGGGACAATCCTGCTCCTCCGTTGGGCCACTGTCTCTTTAAGACCCCTAAAAAAGCGTGCGCTTTTCTTTTGTTCTGGGTAACTGGCTGGGTGGACGTGCCGTCTTGGAATCTGCACCTCTGCCTCTCTAATGTCCGATACACCGCGCGAAGTGTGTCAGTGCTCCCGGCACAGATCACCAGGACTGGTTATTCAGCGGGCCTGTGCTTCCACTCCCTGCCGGCTCTGAATCCTCTCCTCCCACCGGTGCGCTGGGGTGGGGGAGTGCTCGGGTCCCGCCTGGTCGCGGCTCCGTATCTTACCCGCCTCACGGGATCCTGAGTCCTCTCAGGTGTAGCTTCAGGCTGGTGTCGTCCTGTATCTTCTGGTCTTTCTCTGCACTGAGGAAGGAGCACCTAATGTCACCAATCACTCATTCATTCAGTGAATTCACTCATGAATTTAATTCAGATTGATTCATTGAACTGTTTGCCCAGTAATTACCGTTCAAGGTGCTAGAGAGAAAATAGTGAATACTAATAATTGACAAGCTCCTGATTTCATGATGCTGACATTTTCATGGGGTAGAAAATATATAAACAGGTAAAAAAAAGGTATAAATAAATTCATCTCAGAACATGGTAAGTGCAGTGAGGGAACAAACAGGGTGAAGTGACAGAAGTAAATGATGGGGTGGGTAGATGGGGTGGGCATTGAATGGGGTGGCCAGGGAAGCTCTTTCTGAGAAGATGACATTTGAGTTGAGACCTGGAGGGTGGGATGGAGTCAGCTATACAATGAGCCAGAGGAGCAGGGTTCTGAGCAGAGGGAACAGTAAGGATGAACGCCTTGGGCTGGGAAAGATGCTGGTGAGTCCCAGGACCCTGAGCAGGGCAGTGTGTGCACAGAGTATTGAGAGGGGAACGGAATGAGACGAGGTAGGAGCCAGACCATGCGAAGCCTGGTGAAGGGTTTGGATTTTATTCAAAGTGCATTTGGAAACGTGGGTTTTAAGTAGCAGACTGACAGACGCGACTGGATACATACTTTAAAAAGATCACTTGTCTAAATGCTGACTGGAGGATGGACTGGAAGGGGTAAGAGTGGAGGCAGAGAGGTTAGTCAGGAAGCCACTGCGGAAGTCTAAGCATAAATCATGGTGGTGAAACTAGGGGGTGGCAATGGAGATGGGGAGAGGGGAGAGGGACGAAGTCAAGATACAGTTTGGAGTAGAGGCTAAGACCCCTTTGGTGTGGGGATTGAGGGAAAGGCAGACATCAGGATTGACTGTTAGGTTTTGGGCTTGAATAATTGAATATGTAGAGGTTATATTTAATGAGATAGGAGGATGAGCTGGATAAGTGTATGAAGATACTAGTTCTGGCGTAGTCACAAGGTCATAATACCATGGCTTAAATAGAAGTTAAATGGTACAATGGTGGCTCCGCAGTTTTCAAGACTCAGGCTTTTTCTCTTGTAACTCTTTCTTTTTTCAATATATGGCTTCCATTTAGTGGCCTACATGGCTGCTCCAGCTCCCACCTCTTCCCCTCATTCCAGTCAGAGGGAGGGGGAGGACATCCTCCTTTCTGACAGGGACACCACCCGTAATTTGCCCTTACCATATTTGCTCATATTCTACTGGCCACAGCCTGGTTCCACAGCCACATCTAGCTGCATGGAAGCCTGGGGCGTGTAGTCATTAGCTACATGGAAAAAAGGGCGAGTCAGTAGGTTGGACATCTGGATAAGGTCAAAGAGTTGCTGTAACTGGAGTTCTAGAATAAAGGAGAAGGGAGGTCAGGAGTTTGTAGGCAGAGGATGAGATTCTTGAATTGGTGGTTTGGGGGGTTGCTGGGGCAAAGTGTAGGCTGGGATACAAAGGTCAAGGTGTGTGAGTGTGGGGTGTCATCAGGAACGATGACAGGGACCAGTGGGGGAGAGGAAAACAGGAGCTGAGCATGGCAGTGAAGCAGGATGGGCGTCTAGGAGGGGGTGGCCTGTGCTCGGAACTTAAGATGAGGGCAGATTTTGAAGTTGGAAGAAGGAGTGGTGGTGTGGGAGCAGCAGGGGAGCAAGGAGGACCTCCCTTCCCACTCTCTGGCTCTGAGGCAGTTGGTGATGAGGGAGAAAGCTGCTTCCATGCGAGAGCCTCGTAGAGGCTGTGGGATTCGTAGGAAATTGTGCAATGTTATTGAAGATTAGGCAACTGAGAGAACATTCAAAACAGGACATTGGCAATATCAAGGAGTCTGCTGATCATAGATCAGGAATTCTAGAGGGCACAATAAGACGGTTTGGGAGAAAGAGGCCAGGCAGAGGCCTGGGCTGGATTAGAGCCAAATGGGGGGTGGTGGGGGTCTGGGTAACAGAGTCCTGGAGGTTTTGGCTTGGCCCTGGCAGAAACAGGAAAGCAGAACAGGTGTGACAGGAGGGACTCTGTTGCCCACCGTCCTCTGACAGCAATAGGATGGGGTATAGACCTCAGTACCCAGCTGGATGGTTTGAGGCCTCCGGCAACTGATTCCTAGGGTACCAAGGCCTTGGGGGTGTGGGTGGTGACTGATGCCAAGGGGGCAGGAGATATAAGGCAGTGGAAAAATGGCTTCCAAAGAGGTCCATGTCCTAATTCCCAGAGCTCATAAATATGTTAGGTTTCATGGCAAAGGGGAAGTAAAGCTTTGGATCAACCTAAGGGTGCTAATCTTTAAAATAGGGAGATTACCCAAGATTATCTGGGTGGGTCCGGTGAAACCACACGGGTCCTTACATGTGGAAGAGGGATTAGGAGGGAACCAGATTGAGGGCAAAGCGAGAGG
This sequence comes from Smutsia gigantea, assembly GCA_032199065.1. Classification (NCBI taxonomy): domain Eukaryota; kingdom Metazoa; phylum Chordata; class Mammalia; order Pholidota; family Manidae; genus Smutsia; species Smutsia gigantea. The sequence goes on from JAVSCE010002025.1 coordinate 131,204, forward strand.
ACCTTGGCTGGGTGTTGGGCACGGGAGAATGGGGTTGTGAACCGAGGAGTGTGGGGGCCTCTGGAAACTGGAAAAGGGCACAAAGTGGATTCTGCCCTAGAGCCTCTGGACAGGACTGTGGCCCTGCTGACGCCTTGATGTTAGCTCCGTGAGACCCATCCTGGACCTCAGACCTCCAGAACGACAAGATAACAAATCTGTGTTGTTGTAAGTCAGTATGTGTGTGGTAATTTGGAATTAGAAATTGTAATTAGAAAACGAATGCAAGACGAGGGGATCTCTTCTCTGCAGCTGCTCCCTCCTGCAGGTGGGCTCCTCTGGCAGCTGGTCAGGCAGAACATTTACTGAATGTGTTTCACCAGGGACTGGAGTTAATGCATTAACAGGAATGTTCCTGAATAGTGTTGCCTTTTTCTCCGCTGCCCTCTCATGATGCAAACACACACGCTTGCATGGGGCTTCCTCTCCTTCTCTGGCCTCCTCTGCCCTGGGGAATGCCCGTGCTTTTCCTCTCTATTTAGTGGCTCAGGCAGGGAGGAAGCAGAGGAGGCCCCTTCTGGATTTGCATCTTGATTGCATTCTCCAGCTCAACTTGCCAGAGAGGTCAGAGTGCTGTGGGTTGTCTGGCACTTGTCTGGCCATTAATAAAATTGCTACTTTGGTCTCCTCTTTGCCCTCTGTTCATGGGGAGCCTTCTCCATTGGCCGTATTCAGTGGGTGGAGGGATGACATGCCAGTCGGCCTCCCTGGGGCCTTGGTGGGGAAATCAAGGACTGGCTTTGGGGGCCTCCAGTACAGGCAAGCTCTGACCTGCAGCTTTATAGGTGCAGTTGAAGCTGGCATAAAATTGCCTCAATTCCATGTGGGTGGAGAACATAGTGCTGTTAAATTTTCACTTCAAATTATTTGTGCCACTTTTCAGTAGGTAACGCTAGGTTGACAGTCCTAGATCCCGATCGTCTCCTTTGTTTTGAATCGCATATAGGGCCACAGAGGGAACCATGGAGGAATTTTATTTATGGCCCATCCCCAGACTCCCAGAATTATTTCTGACTGCACAGCCCCCCGTTGGCTCTGGGCTGTCCATTTATTAAGCAAGCCCTGACCAGCGCTGTGGAATTCAGAGCCCACTGTGGGATTAACCACAGAGGTGTGGTGGACTGCATAAGGATGAGAAGGACCAGGACCCCTTGTATGCAGGAAGAACCAATATGGATGAAAGTAGAGAAAAACTCAATGGCATATTCCGAAACCTGAAGGATAACAGTGAAATGAGCAAGTCTTGTGCCCAGAACACTGTTTCTGTAGAGATCAAACTTAGGGAATCAAGGAAACACGGGGTGCATGTGTAGTGCAAGGCGTGGTCTTACAGTGAGAAAAGCCAGCAAGAAAGGGAAAGAAAAAATGTTCTGTTGATTGAGCTAGAGGAAAGATAAGATTTTCTTGGAAGAAAAGTTGAATTCTTAGATGCCATGCTTGAGATATATTAAGAGAAAGGAACCATCTCCACATCTAAATGCTTTTAAGGACGGAACTTTCTAGAAAAGGGCAGAAAATTTATTCATTTCTAGATAGGGGCTGATGAACGGGGTCTAGGTTTGACAAGGGTGCAAAGCAGAATGAGGCCGCTAGAGGGAGCGTGGCCCGGGAAAGTAGTGGAGACCGTGGCTTGTTAAATTGGGGCTTCAGATGATTTGTGTGAGGGCAGAAAAGGCTGGGAAGGTTAGTGGCCAGCACTGAGTATTATTAGGTAAGTTTCAAAGGGACACAGTTATTTGGTGGGGAGGGGTCGGTGTTGCCCACACCCTGTGGGGACATGCTCAGGAATTTGTGCTCAGGGCCCTCCATGTAGTTACTGAGAAGAAACACCCACGAAGGGAATTCTGTAGGAAAGAAATAATCTAGTCACTTCTGAATTAAATTGGGACTATTGGGAGTGTTATTTTATTTTTATTAAAATAAAAAAAAATTGAGGTACATTCAGTAAAGTGCGCATATCTTAGTGTATGGCCTTATGCATTTGGACATGTGTACACAGTCATGTAACCATCAGCCAGATCAAGATATCAAGCATTCTTGCTAATTTTTGCCCTTTCACTTATTTTAAATTATTTTAAATGTCTAAATTTCAAAGATGCAGAAATGTCTTAAACACCCTACTTTGAGAGAAGACACAGTAGGCATGTGTGCCTAACCCCCGGTGGTAAGCTTAAGCTTAACGCCCAAATTAAACTCCCTGTGGGAGAGTTCTCCCAGCTGAGATTCAAGTTCACGTGTTGGGAACTCCAAAGAGCTGGCACACTCTCTGAGCATCCCGGCAAGGTGAAGTCAAGGTTCTCTCTTTCCTCACAGATGGCGCTGAATTTCTGCTGTGGCCGTCTGCTGGGATTAAGCAGCTCGTTTCCGGCTGGGCTCAGGTGCCCTCGTGTGTCAGGAGGAGACAGTCCCTGAGATGCCTTGCTGTTACCTCTTCTGTCCCAGGTGCACTCTGCCCTGGCTGAGCGAGCCGAGTTCCTGCTCTTGGTGCCGCCGTGAGCTGCCCCTGGAGATGAGCTCAGGAACAGCGCAGAGACAGGCCCACCCTGCAGCAGCGCCATCAAGGACCTCCGTGGGGCGCGCACACCTGGGGTGGCTGTGGCTGAGAGCCAGCCCTCCACAACGTTTCTCTTACATCTTGAATCCTCATTAAAGTTTTATTTGCAACACCCACACCCCGGCAAAACAAAAAAAACCCAAAAGCCGGAATCAACCCACAAAAAACCTTGCACCAGGCTCCGGACCTGTAATCGCCCTGGGGCCTGAGAATATGCTTCTGTTCTACGTTTCATTGGTGTGGAGCTGGCTGCGGGGTGTTCTGTGTCTCTGCTCCCCTGACTTCAGAGGAGAGCAGCCCGTGAGCCACTGAGTCAGCTTTGGAGGGAGTGGAGGGATTGCCCACATTTCAGGGGGAAAGACCAGGATGCAGCCAGTCCCCTGCCTCCCAGCATAACAGCTTTTCTCCTGACCCAGGGGTGCTCCCCATGCTGCCGGCTCTCCGCCCTCCTTGTCCCTAGAGTCTTGAGGTCTCACCACAGTCCCCTTACTGTCACACCTTAGAGGTCTGGAGATGCAGCTGCCCCAGGCCAGGGCAGGAGGGAGCAGCAGGGACCTAAGCCCTACCCACTCTTTGGGAGGCGGAGGCTGCAGGGAGAGCGTGTGAGCCAACCCTTTCCCTTCACATCCAGACCTCATTCTGCCAACAGCTGGAGCAACAGAAAGGATGCTCTCTCCTGCCCATCCCAAGAGGTCACAGTGTTTTTCCAGGTGGGGAAATAGAGAAATGACCTTGTGGGAAATGGATACTCTTTAGGAATGGGGGTGTCTAGGCAAATGGACATACTTAAGAGTCCTGTGCAGGGAGATGCCCTGGCTAACAATGAGCAGAATAAGAAACTGGGAAGTGAAGAATTTCAGAAATTTCATTTCCTTCTATTTCTATTTAAAATAATGTGTATTTAAATTTTGTTCTTTGTTCTTTTTGAAATTAGAAGAGGGTTTAAGGTTCAAATTTAGGGCTTTTTTTGTTGCTAGTGTTGAATTACTTGACATTTTGTGCTGACAGGTAGTGCTTATTTTGTAACCCACAGGGGAGCTGAACCGAGCAGTGTGACTATTAAGGGCACAGAGCAGTCTGGTAGTTAGTGTCCTGTCTGGGCCCAATTCAGAGGCTTTGGGGGGCAGCAGCAAGCTGGCCACCCCACTGGTTCCAAAGGATAGACAGAGGTAGAGGTGAGAACCTGTTCCTTCACTTTCTTTACCTGAAAATGAGGATAACAATCTTTTTGTCTTTTGCAAGGATTAAATAAGTTAATATGTGTAAAGCATTTGGAAACCTATTTCCACATTTCCTATTTGCATGTCTATTTCTTATTTCTTCCTGCCACATAGTAGGACCTATAAGACGCAGTGGGCCATGTGATAGGGCAACAAATGGCCGAGTGTCTGCAAAATGTGAGACACTGGCCCCGACGTGCTGCTCTCCACGCTGTGCCATCCCTCCAGCCACACCTGTGGTTGATCTCAGGTTCAAGGTGACCTGTGAAGCCCAAAGGGTTGAGAAAAGAGGAGGCTGCTCTGTGTTGGGAGCTTTCCCTCTTTGATGCCCCCTCCCCACTAGAGAGCAGGCTGGAGGGAATACTTTTCAGCCTGCCTGTCTATGCCTTGCTCACTCTCCTGTGTGGGACGGAGGTGGCCTCACAGTGAGGGTGGCAGCTCTGGCTCTGTGTCTGTTCAGTTCCTGGATCAGGCGGGGGTGGGGTGGGGGCACAGAGTGAGAGCACAAGGCCCCTTTGGCCTGAGATCTCTTATCCAGCTTTACAGAATCCTGCACTTTGGCTTTACAGCACATCTGTCTAGCCGTTAGTAAGGTGAGTACTTTGCTTTGATCCCCATTAGCTAATGACCCTCATGTTATTTTCTGTACAGGTCTGAACGGAAGGGTCAGAAGGATGAGTCTGGGGTTTTTAATCTTTAAGACACTTCAGTTTTGCTAAACTAATCTTCTCAGGAAACTTCTGCTCTAGTCCCTTCTTGAACCCCGTCATCTCCCATTACTCCTCCTCTGTCGTTTTGGCAAGGACTTTTGCCGTTCTCAGGTTGCAGCTTGAGAGAAAGATCCCCAGTAGAACTTTCCTTCTAGGTTGGGAGATGTTTTGGGTGGAGTTGTATGCCCTTGTATTTGAGGGGTGGGTGGGTGAATTAGGGAAAGTGGGCAGGTGACAACTTTCTCTACTGGAGAAAGCAAAGGAAGGAAGGAGGTGATGCCGTCTGTCTTCAGCTCTGAATACACGTCCAGGTTTTCCTGGACCAGGACTGCGTCAGCCCTTCACTGCAGTAGGTTGGTTACTCTGTGGATCTTCTGAGCACACCTTTTCACATGTTGTGGGGCCAAGGCAACAGAGATCAGAGATGGCTCCTGAATCGGAATGACTTAGTTTTCTCTGTGAGGATTTCTTTACTTTCACCCAGAATGCTTCACTTCTGGCCACCAGATGTGTGGGGTTTTTCTCCCAACAAGCAATTCTGCAGCACCAGCTGGGGTCCTACAATTCAACTCACTCTAACTCTTCCTACCTGGAGATAACGTGAGAGCCCACCGGTTAAGGGCTCAGTCCCACAAAACTGTCCTCCACCCCTCCATCTTCTGATGCCAATTGCTGGTCTAGATTGTCCCCTGTGGTTCTGACTGATCAGCTATAAATCTGAGGTTCCCATGACCTCCTCATCAGGTTCCATTAATTTGCTAGAGTGGCTCATAGACCTTAGGGAAGCACATTTACCAGTTTATTAAACAGTGTGATAAGGGATACAGGAGAACAGCCAGATGAAGCTCAGAGCTTCTGTCCCTGTGGAGTTGGAGTGTGTCACTCTCCCGATACGGACATGTTCACCAACCTGGAAGCTCCCGCAAACACTTACTATTGGGATTTTATGGAGGCTTCCTCACCTAGGCGTGATCAATTATTAACTCATTTCCAGGGTCCTCCCCTCTCTGGAGAAGTGGGGATGGGCCTGAAAATCCCAAGCTTTTGATCATGGCTCTGTCTTTCTGGGACCGGGCCCCATTCAGGAGCTGTCCAGGAGCCCACCCAGAGTTGACTCAGTAGAACAAAAGATGCCCCTGGTGCTCTTTTCACAGAAATTTACAAGGGTTTTAGGAGCCCTGTGCCAAGGACAGGTCAAAGGCCAAATATTAGAACAAGCTCCTAGTGTGCTTATTAGGAAATTACAAGGGCTAGGAGCCATGTGCCAGGAGTTGGGGACCCTTGAATGGACAGCCTGCCCTCCATTTATAAGAAAGAGATTTTTATTTTCCCGTGCTTGTCTTCCTCCATTAAGTCCCACATGCTTTTATAGTGCAAACTGGTCAGGGTTGGTGTGAGGTTGGCACATATTAGGTAGAGGAGTCTGACCCAGGATTACTTGGTGGATTTTTGTTGGGTTAATGGGAGTCATCCACCCTGAGGGGAGCAGAAGTCTTGGCAGGTGAGGGTGTAGAGGAAGAAGTGTGGGGAGAAGACAAGAAGGCACAAGAAAGGATGCTGGGTGCTGAGGGTGCACATCAGAGACTGCCAGGAGAGGCACAGGGGGCTTGGAGAACCAGAGGGCAGTGTCATGGAAGGTCGGCAAGGAGAAAGTTTCTGGAAGGGATAATTGTGTCCAGCTCTGCAGAGGGAGTGAAGAGAGCCAGGACTGGGAAACAGCCCTGGGGGTTGTGGTTTTTGGGGGAGCAGTTGAGCAGATGTGCGGGGGTAAGGGAGTGTGGGAACAGCGGGCACTGATGAGGCGGAGGGGCAGCTTGAGAAGGGTCAAGACTTCACAAAGGAGATTTTGGGATGTGGATTTGAACAGGTTGGAAATGGAGGAAGAGGAGAAGCTTAAAATCAAAGGGATGGGTAACTAAGGAAGGGTCCCAGTAGAGTGGGGGCCTCTGGCCTTCCTTCCTGGCCCAACAAAGCCACCACGGAGCCAGCTGAGGATGTGACACTTTAATGAGGGATGCAAGGGGCTGAGGCGGTGGTTGTGGTGAGCAGAGCGTGGGTGCTGTGGACATCCTTGTCATGAGGACCTCATGACTTCATAGGCATGAGGGAGGAGGCTTTTCAGATAGTTCATGGTTTCTTTCACTGTTTTGTCCAGATTCTTTCCGATTTTATGGCCGATCTTGGCCAGTTTTCCCTCTGAGGTGGTTGCTGGGGGATATTGGGAGAGAAATGTTAGGGTAAGGCTGGACCCCACCTCTCCCCCACACTCTGACTCTGACCTTGCACAGTGCTGGCATAGGCAATCTACAGGTCCTTTGACTCTCATTTATCTTTAATTCTTGTTCCCCTGCGGCCTCCTTTCTCTTCTACCCCCTACTCTTCCCCCGGAGGTAGCATCTAGCTCCTGTCTTTTTCTGCTAAATGCCTCCACAACCCCTTCCGCTCTCCCTTGGCTCCTACCAGCCTTGGCAGTGAGTTCTGTAGTCTCTTCTAATTGAAGGGCAGCATTTCCGAAGCTGGCCTCCTGGGGTATGGAGTGAGGCAGATCCCGCTGTTGATTCTCTGGGATCCTGGGAGATTTGATCGCATCCTCTTCAGAAACCAGCTCTTCTCTGGAGATGGAAGTCTCCTTAGAAATGTCTTCATTGGAGACATGGTCTTTTCTAGGGAGATTGCCGGGGATGATCTGGGCAGCTGGGGCCAAGGGGAAGGAGCAGAGAAAGAGCTCATGGTAAGAGTAGCCACCGTGTCGTATCCCTTAACATGTGAAGGGGATCAGGGTGGAGTCATTGCCCAGTTAGTGAGATCAGGCATGAGACCCCATACCAGCATCCAAATCTGAGAGGCACATCCCTGATTTTGAAGGTGGTTGACTAGGAATTCCACTTCTAACAAATCCACCTCCCCAATAAAATGATAAACTATGCAAACACCTGACCTGTTGTCGGGTGCAGAGAAGGGCTTCAGTAAATATTGGTTCTTTTCCTCTGAATTCTGGGTATTACTTGAGTCTGCTTTCTCCGGCTTTTCCCAGGTAAATTGGGAGAAGCTAGTGTGAGCTTGTCTACATGTTTCCAAATAATCCACAAAGTGGAATCCTGCAATGTTCATGGCTTTTGGGCTGTTGGGAACAGAGTCTGGGACTGATAAGCCCCTCCAGCATCCTCATCTCAGGGTGAGTTGATGCTTCTTACCCTCTAGCATTACTGTCTGAGATGTCCCCACTCCCATCTCTAAGGACTGCCCAGCATGAAGGGCCATTCAAATTGTTCCTGGCCTCCAGATCGTGGCCAATTAGTGCAGTAGGAAGGATCAAGGCCCTACAGGAGGGACTGTCTATGCTCCACTATTCCATCTGGTGGAGAATTCATCATCTCCTGGACAATCTTTTACTACCACCAACTTACGTTAAAGGACGCTAACGAGACTTACAAGCATCTATGAGCTGAGCCTCTAAGTAGATTTCATCTTCTTGTTCTGGAAAATAAGAGATCTAAGTCTCTAGAGGTCCCAAACCATTCAGCCTGTGGGATGCTCCTATGTAACCCCCTCTTGTCCCAGCATTCTTGACCCCCCTTATCCTGCTCTGCGTTTCTCCTAGCACTTCTAACACATCATGTACTCTATTTAATATGCTTATTGTTTCTTTCTTCCTCAATGACTGAGGTCTCTGTGTTTTGTTAGTGTATCCCAAGTGCTTGGAACGATGTGTCTGGCACAAAGTAGGTGCTCAACAAATAGCTGTTGAAAGAATGTGTGTGTGTCTTGCCCTCATTGTACAGAGGGAGGCAGGGAGGTCCAAAGAAGGGTAGACTCTGCCTGGGGTGTCCAGCATCCTCAGAGGCTGGAATCTAATCTGACTCTGTGGACCCATAGTCCACCCTCAGTTGAATGGACTCTGGTTCCATCTCTAGGCTTCCTAGGGCACAGGATTCCTGAAGTCATGTGTGTCAGTGCCCTGTCTCCACAATGAAGTCATCCAGGAGTGAATTTTTGGTTCTGGATCTCCCTACCTCTCCGCACAGCACATTAAAGCCTTCCTCGCGCTCAGGTCTCTCCAGCTGACAAGCTCAATGGCCTCTAGGGAACAAACGGGTTATGACATAAGCCAGACTCACCATTAAGGACAGCAAGAGAGGAGGAGGCTAAGCTGGCCAGCAGCAGGACGATGAAGGATTTCATGGTGGAGTGGTAGAAGGATCCGTCTTTCCTGGGGAGGCTACCTAGTGTTGCTGAGGAAGTGGCCTGGAGGGACTTTATTTATTTTGGGGTAGGGATGGACTCTCTGGGGAACCTGGGTCAGGATTGGATCTGGGAGCATTCCAGGTTTCCCCTCCCAAGTTCCCTATTTGTTTTTGGGAACTGGAGCTTCTGGGAAACCAGCTACCTGGAAAGAAAGGCCCCTAGCATGGCCCCAGGCCATGCCAAGGGTGTGCTTGTGCTAGCGTCCATCTCTGGAAGTCCTTGGAACAACTAAGTGGGTGTGAGTTGCCCTTCTTTATGGTACTCATTATTGGTATAATTTTACTTTTACTTGTATGATCATTTAATTAATATCTATTTCCCTCAGGAGACTGTAACTTCCCTGATGGCTTGGATTATATCTGTTTTGCTTTCTATTGTTTCTTCAGCACCTGGCATGTAGTAGGACCCAAAATATATTAGTAGGGTGAATGAATAAAGGAAGGGCTAGGCTGTCCTCTGGGCTACAGACAGAGCTCTCTGTCAGGTCAGGAATGAATGAATGAGGCAGTTACGGGAATTCCAGTTATGTGCCGGGCACTGTTCTCAGTTCGTTCATATGGGATATTTTATTTAATTTGTGGTGGTTGTGAGGTATGTGTTATTTATCAAGCAAAGAACCTATATTCACAGAGATGAGTGATTCACACAAGGTCACATATCTGGGTGGATTTGGACCCAGGTTCAGGCTAACTGCAAACTCTACACCTTCTACATCAGGTCTGGCGGCTCTGGAAGTGGGCATGAAGAAGCAGTGGGGTGCTCGAGGAGCATCTGGGAGGCCGTGGGGGTGCACCTGGGACTGGGGGCCTGGTTTGGGCCCCTGGACTATACTAGTCCATCTCCTGTGCCCGGCTCTGTGGGGGTTTTACTGAGCACCTGGAGTCCGTTTTTGGATCTTTCCCGGGAAGGAAGGAGAGGGCTGCTTCACCTTGCCTCTGAACGCCTGTCCTCAGCACACATAAGGCTTGCTTGTCATCACAGGACAGTCCCACCTGTAGGCCACGGAGAGCTCTGGGTTCTGTCCACCAGGGTGAAGCCTTCGGTGCCCTTTGGAGCGGGAGGAAGGGCCCAAGCGCTAGCAGACACCCTGCCATTGCTCCAGCCCGGCCTCTCCTTAGGCAAGATGTTGAAGTGAAGAAAGTTTGTCTTGGGCTTCCTCCCACCTCCCCTTCCTCCCTGATCTCCCCCTCTCATCCAGCCTCCCCTGCAACTGCCCAGGGCCTTTAGGAACGGGGCAGGGACAGACGAGGCATTCACAGCGAGTCCTCCAGGACATGGTTTCAGCCCTGCAGGCTTATTTCCTAATACCCCTAATGATCCACAAGTGTCTGCCTCCTTCATTTCTAGATGAGGCTATTGCAGTAGTTTCCCTCTGCTCTCCTGGCCTCCGGTCCATCTCACTACAGTCCATCCCCCGCGCTAATGCTGGAGGAACCTCCTGAAGCTCGGGCCATGCCTCTACTACTTTAATGACTACCCATTCCCTGTAGAATAAAGCCCAAACCCCTTGGCCACGTGTTCAAAGCCCTCTACCTCTCTGACCTCTCCTCTGACCCCTGTGAATCGCTCCCGACTCCCTGAAGTGTTAACCTGTGCTCGTGTGCTCCTCTGCCAGGAATGCTCTTTCCTCTCCATCTGCCTGCTGTGTCCCCACATCACGAGGCACGTCAGGTGTCGCCTTCTCCCTGAAGGGGACCCAACCATCTCACCATGCCACCTCCCTTGGTTGGTCCGCTCACCTCTGTGGTCCCTCAATACATTGTTCCTATCTTCATCTTTTCATTATCACATCCTACTACTACCGAGGGCCTGCCATATTGCAAGTTTTGGAGATAAAATGATAAGGAAAACTGCCTGGCCCTGGCCCTTATATGTCTAGCATTAATCACACTCTATTGTAATTCTCTGTTTAGATCTATTGCTCCTACTCGTCAGTTACCATTCTGGGGGCAAGAGCCATAGTTTATTTATCTCTGTGCCCCAATTTATTTAGCACAGATCTTAACACTTGCTAAGTGCTCCAGTCAGGTAAATTTTTTTTTTTACGGTGAATTAAATTGATAGTTTTTTTATTTTTATTTATTTATTTATTTAAAATATAATTTATTTTATTATCATTAATTTACAATTACATGTGCAATATTACGATTATTAAACTACGCCTTCATCAGGTTCCAGTCAGGTAAATTGAATGAGTCAATTAGCCTGCTCAAAGCTGGTCCCTGGGGGAATTATTTCTATGAGTGGGGACTGAGAGAGCTCTGAGAGGCCTTCTTCAACAATTAAATATTTCAACAAGAAAGTACTGAGTACCTACTATATATATACCAGGCATGATAGAGGTACTGAAGCTTCAACACCAAGCAAAACAAATCTGGTCCCTGCTCTCCCAGGTAGGGTTGCTAGATGAAAATGCAAGTCACTCAGTTAAATGTGAATTTTGGGTTAACAGTGAATCATTTTTTTTTCATATGTTTCAAATATCGAATGGGACACACTTATACTAAAAAGTTGCTTATTGTTGATCTGAAATGCCTATTTAACTGGGTGTTCTGTATTTTGTTTGCTATTTAAATAGGGCAATTCAACCCTGGGGCTCCAGACCAGCCTCCACCCTCCACCATCTCTCCTTCTAAGAGTCCAGCCTCATCCCCTGGGCTCAGTTAAGGATTTGGGTGCAGGGGAAGGATGGACTGGAGAGGTGTCCAAGTGCCATACCTATTGTTCCTTCTGAGAAAAGAGGTCACAGTAGGTGTCTGCACACAAGCTGCAGGCTTTGGGTCAGATGACACTGTTAGTCTGGCCTTTGCTGTTTGGTGAGGAAGTCTGGGACTTATCCAGAGGCAACCATCAACAGGCCGGACATAAGAAAACCAGTGGCTCTGAGGAGGCCTGGGTGAGAAAACTGTCCATTCTGGTCCACACTGGATGGTTCCTGACTGAGTCAATGAGATCCTTCTCAGTGAATTTTGAATGTGAGACAGAGAGAAGGACCTTTATCTTTCACCTGTGCCATTTTTTAAAATCAAGGAAAATCTTTCTACGGTAAAATTTTCCTTGTATCCCACTAGCCAGAATTGCAACACATGCCCATGCTTGAAACAGTCTTTGGCAAGGAGAATGGATCACTTTGATTGGCTTTGAGTGCTTGTGGTTGATCCCTGAGAGAAGGGGGCATATGGGAATAAAACCAATCTGTCAGCAAAGAGAAAGAGGGTTATGGCTTTTGCACAGAAAATCAACACCATTTAATGAACAGTCTGAACTCATTAGGGTTCAGACAGGAAATGGTTTTATTTTCCATTAATCACTGCCTTAAAAATACTCGGTGGAGCATCCATTTCTGGTCCCTGAATAACATCTCAGGTATAGCTCACAGTCAAGTCCGGTGTAAAACGTCAATATTATGTCCATTTCAGCACTCACTTTCTCCACCTCGTCTCTCCTAAATATTTATCTCCAGCACCGACAGAGCCACTCTAGCAGAGAAAGCGAGTGGGGTAAATTGCTCTCTGGACCTGGTGCTTTTTTTGTGTGATAGCTCTAGATATATTCTGTTTCTTCTATAGTGATTTGTCTATTAGTTTGGCTCTTCTGGGGCCAGTTTTTTTGGATATTTTCCTAGAAAAGAATCCATTTTACTCAAGTTTAAAAAACATATTTGCACAGACTGAAGCCAATTAATCTTTCAAATATTTGAGTTTCCTTATCCTTTTTATGTTCCCATTCTCATTTTCAAGCTTTTTTTCATCTCCACTTCTTCTTTTTCTTTTTCTTTTTTAAAGTTAGATAATGGTTATCAATTTTTCCCCTAAATAATCAGCTCTTGGTTTTTTTTTTTAAGTTTAGGTTCTGTAATTTCCTCTTTTCCATTTCATTAATTTCTGATTTTATTTTTATTAGTTTCTTCTTTCTGCTTTCATTAAATTAATTTTGTTCCTTAATTTTTTGAGTTGGTGGCCTAATTTATTTTTGCTTTTTATTTGAAAATGTTAATATTTAAGGCTTTGAAATTTCCTATGAACTCTGTTCAGCTGTATCTCAGATTTTGATATGTAGTATTTTCATTATTGCTGCATTCTAAATATTCAATAATTTTGGTTTTATCTTCCTCTTTAAGTCAACAGTTTTTTTTATCACTTTCATTTTTTTATTGAAGTATAGTTGATATACAATATTATATTGGTTTCAGATATACAACATAGTGATTTGACAGTCATCTGCATTATTAAATACTCACCCCAAAAAGTGTAGTTACCATCTGTCATCATACAAAGATATGACAATATTATTGACTATATTCTCATATTAAGTCAACAGTTTTAAAAGAAGTTTATAAATTCCCATATGGTTAAGAAAATATTTTTCGGGGATTATCTGTTCTTGATTTCTAGTTTTATTGTCTCATGATCAGAGTATATGTCCATTTGCATTATTTCTACATGTACAGATTTATTGAAGTATAGGTTAATGAGTGTATAGATTCTGGAGCCAGACTGTGTAGTTTTAGATCCTGGTTCTATCTTGTATGCATGAGTTTAGTTAACTTCTCTGTGTCTCAAGTTTCATCATAGGGTTTTTATGAGGACTAAAAGAAAAAAAAAATCTGTAAGCACTTAGAATAGTGCCTGGCACATTTTGAAGTTTTATAGATGTGTTAGCCATTATTATTGTTGTGGTTGTTTATCTTTATATAATTTTTGATGGCATTTTTTATGTGTTTTTGAGATGAAGGAATATTCTCTCTTTTCAAGGGTATTAAATTAGCTCTTTCTTACTGTTTAAATTACTCAAATACTCCATAGCTTTAATTTTCTGTTCTACTTGATCCTTATGGACTGTGACAGGTGAATTAGTCTTTTGGACTACTAATCCTTCATTTCCTAAAGTTTGTGGCTTTTTATAAGGTGCAGAAATATTTATGTCTGTTAAGTTTTTTATTGTGGATTGCAAGCCTTATTCCTATAAATAGTCTTCCTTGTCCTACTTAATGTGTTTGCACTGAAATAAATGTTATCTGATATTAAGGTCGATTTTCTGTTGCTTAGTGTTTGCATGCATGCTTTTTCCCATCCTTTGATTTCTAACCCTTCTACATTGCTTTGTTTATTTTCTATTGAATTCTGTGTAATTCCTCCAAACAAGGACATTCTTTTCATAACCTTAATACAACCACTGCAATCAGGAAATTAACATCTGATACACTGTGTGATACCTTGATACCGTGTAAACCACAAGCTCCATTAAATGTTGTAGAAAATGTGCCAATAATATCCCTTATGATGAAAGGATCCGGTCAAGATTTTGCATAGCATTTAGTTGTCAGAGTTCCTCAGGCTTCCCTTGATTTTTGTGGCATTTCCACTTTCAAAGATTACAGGCCAGTGGTATAGAATGTCCCCCAATTTGGGTTTGTCTGATTTATCCTTATAATTATATTCAGGTTCTACATTTTGTCAAGAATATCAAGAAGTGATGCTGTATTCTTCACATTAAATCCTGTCAAGTGGTATATAATTTCAATTTGTCCCATTTTGGTGATGTTAACTTTGATCATTGATTAATTTGATATCTGCCAGGTTTCCCCACTGTCAAGTTACTCGTTTTCCTCTCTGTGATTAATACATATTTTGCTGGAAGGTAACTTGAAGCTATGTAAATATCCTGTTCCTCATCAAATTTCACCGGTTAGTTTTAGCATTCATTGATGTTTCTTGGCTGAATTATTTATTCCTGTGATGGTTGCCAGATAGTGGTTTTTCTAGTTCAATCATTCCTTCTACACCATTAGCTGCCGCTGTGCTGTAAGGAAAACCTTTCTCACTTCTTCATTTTTAAGTTTATATCAATATGGACTCATGACTTTCTATTTAGTCAATGAATTGTAATCCATTTACTATCATTATTCATTGTTATTATAATCTTTCCTAATACTTTTCTTTTCTGTTGAACTTGGTTAGTCTGAGACAATTTGAAAATAATGGGATTAAGCTACCCTCCTGGTTAGCTTCTGTATTCTTTTGACAAGTTTTATCATTCTTTGAGCACTTTTTTACTTTCTGGCACAATAAGGCATTCCAGACTCATCATGTAATTTTTCGGCCCTAGCCTTGGTATTAGCTATTTCTCCAAGGATCTCTGTTCTCTTACTGGCATTTGGAAATAAAGATATAGACTCTAGGTATGTTCTTTGTTTGTAGGATGTCGCTGCTTCCAGGCCCTCCCATTGGTCAAACCTAATGTGTATAAATATACATTTGCATGTCTGCATGTACATGTGATTATGTGTTTGTACAAATAAACAATACAGGCACATTTACATCTAGGTATATTTCCACATCTACTAATACATATATTGAAACCATGAGTTCTTACTCTCAACTCCAATTCCAGTCTGGCACCCCAGAATTCAGGTTCAGTCACCCTGCAGACTCAGTCACCAGATAGACCCCCTCCTCACCCTGCTTGGGCTCTGACATTCCATGCCAGGCCACTCCTCTCCACCCCCACGCCCTGGTCCCCTGTGCCCCTGTGCAGACACCCACCTCTTCTCCCTCTGGCTTTCAGCATCCTTCACTGCTGCCCATGCAGCTGCCTACCTCAGTAGGCTCTCCCTGCTGGCTTTTGTAGTGAATTGTTCAGGGAGGAAGGCATGAATGCAGGGAGGCAGAAAGCAAAAATGAAGTAGTTACTTTGTTATGGACATCTCTTTTTATTTTCAGGCAAAAGGTTTCACATATTTATTACTAAACCAACAGACTAGTGCAGAAGCATAGATATGAAAAAAATCATATTCCCAATGAAATATATCCAGTGTAGATAGTAGTGATGTTCACATAGTCATAGAGTAAGAGCAAATGCCCTTGATACCACCGAAGTCTGTGTGCCGTTCCATGTGTGATCCTTATACACTGAGCTTGGCTCATCTCCAGTGTCTCTTCCAGGAGCTGTACCAGATTTTATTCCCAGTTTTCATTCAAATCCACTGGGAAGTGGGATGATCCTGCTTTCGTTTCTTGGCCAGGAATTGCTTAATCCTGAAAGTCTTGTGAGAAGACGTGAGGAGCAGCGTTAACAGCATCCACCGCCAGGTTGGGGGAAAAGAGCTGATACAATTGCTTACAGCTTGGTGGTGCTTTGTGATCCGATCTGAGAATCTTTTGTTTCTAATTCATGAATTTGTGATGATTTTATTTATTCATATGAAAGGTGTGTTTTGTATTAGTTTTATCTTCTGAAATTTGTCCTTTCTTTTTAACAATTTTTTATTAGTTATATTTTGCTATATGATCTGTGTTTCTGTTTTCTTTTTATGTATAGTTTTTCTGATAACATACGATTTATAGCTTGTTTATAGTCCTATGGCTTATCTTTATAACCGGAACCATAATTACAAACGAGGTATTCAATTCTTTTTTATTTAAAGTTGATTCCCCTACTAGCGATGGTTAAAATAGTGTACTTCTACTTTTTCCCTTCCTCTTTACCATCTGATTTTCATGGGGTATAGTATAATTATTAATCTTCTAGTGACTTCCTTTATACCCTTATTACTTGACTTAGCAGGTTAAAAATAGTTTTTGATACTCTAACTGTAGTTTACTCATGTTAACTCCCTCCTGTTCTTCCTTCCCCATCATCCCCATTCTGATCTTTGATTACATTCTTATAGTTTAGGAAACTTATCTTCTGCTTTGTAACCATACTTCCCACAGCAATGTTAGCTTTTCTTGCCTTAAAATATCTTTAGCACTCACAGCTAATCCTGTTACCTCATTTTCTCCATTTATCTCCTGGTTGGCTAAAGTTTGTCTAAAAGTTTTTTTGAAAAGGGTTCATAGGAATGAAATTCCCCGAATTTTTGCATGCTGGAAATATCTGTCTATTGCCTTCAGCCTGGTGAAATAGTTTGAGTAAGTACAAAAATGCCTGAATCTCACTTTTCTTCTCCCAGGGGCCTTTGTAAGGATTTCTGCACTGTCTTTTGAAATCTGGAGCCAGCCTGAATATATATATATATTTCCTCAATAGGTGTGTTCAGTAGTTTTGCCTGAATACCCAGTGATTCTTTATCTTTGAAGATAAGGAATTTTATTAGGCTAGTTCTCAGCTTTGGTCTTTTTGAATCAGTTTTCCTTTCAGTCTATAGATGCAAGTCTTTTATTTTTATTTTTAATTGTAGTAAAATACATGTAATATACAACTTGCCATCTAAACCATTTTTAAGTGTACAGTTCAATAATGTTAAGTATATTCACATCATTGTGTGATCAACCTCCAGAGCTTTTGCATCTTGCAAAACTGAAACTCTGTACGCTTGAAACAACTTTCCGTTTCCCCCTCCCCCCAGCCAGATTCCACGTATCTTCTATTTTTGAGGAACACTGTCTTCAATCATGTTTTTCTTTTGTGAATATTCCGTTCTCTTTTTCAGGAGCAGTCATTATGCATATGGTGGATCTGGTTACAAACAAGGTGTCCTTGATTTTGCTTCTGTGAGGACATCGTGTCCTTTACAGAAGTTACGCTCTGTCAGCTCTGCCATGGTCTGTCATTATGGGACACTGTCAGCATCCTCCCTCAATTTGGTGCCAGTTTTAAGGGATTTGGCAGAAGTCCTTCATGGAAAGTGTCATTTGGGGTTGTAAGTGCCTTCTATTTTCACCCAAAATGGAATGTCCATTTCTGTATTTTTTTTGGTAATCAGTTCATTTGGTTTCAGAGAGAAGAAATTGGTAGATATATCTTTCGGAGCTCCTCCTTTTTACATTTGGAATTGTGTTACTGAGTGTCTTTTCCCCATTAGTTTGAATAAAATTTATTTAGAATACCATCCATAACTGAACATTAAACTTCCATCATCCAGAAAGCAGGAAAACACCTGCAAACCCAGAAATAAACATATTTTTTTATTAAACAGTTATTTTTTGTCATTTCATGAAGGGAGGTAGTAAGCTGTGTGTAGCCCTCCATCTGGACGCAGATATGTTTGTATGTCTCTTGAGTGGTTTGCTCCACAGGGACCACTTTCTGCTGCCTCCTTTCCCCCAACCAAAGTCACGTTAGAGGGGACGTATCCATACCACAAAGGGGGAGCTGTCTGCTTCGTTCTTCTTGTTAGGGATTTCGACCTTGAAAGAGATTTCATCCAGGCTGGGGGTCCCTCTGAAACAGTGTCTAGCGAACCTATTCCCCTTCATCAGGCTTTGCCACAATAGCTGTATCTCCAAAGACACTGATTTTGTTTGTGAGACGGTTTAAGGTTTTCTTCTTTGAGGTGGGATGACTGGGATGTGCTCAGGGGCAGGAAGGCATGTGTCAGAAGCCTGTGTGGGCACTGCCGGTGCGGAGGATGGGAGAAGTATTTTGTGCAAGTGTGGGCCCGAGTAGATGGTGCTTACATGAATCTCCTCCTCTCGATACACAGATCACTTGTTAAGCATCTAACCCTGTCTACTATTAAGGGTGCTGAGATGGATTGCACACAGACGTGATTCTACGAGTTAACCTATCTGGTGAAGATGTAGCACACGTGCAGAAAAATGTCCCGAGGTTAGAGAGGTTAGTGTCAGCCCTGACAGTTGGGTTTCCTCTTTTTTGTAATGCAACCACCTGACTTAAGCTTTGATTGCCAGGGCTTCCACTTCAAAGACGGTTATCTCCAGTAAACACATTGCCAGCCACACGACCAGATAAAGAGCCAGGCCACCTTCCAACACTGAGGCTTCTTTGTTTTAGATACCTTCATTGGTTTCCCTAACTGACTATTTGGGCCACTTGTTTTTTTCCCTTCCTACTATTTAAATTTCTACTCTTATGTTTTAAATTCACAAATAAAGAGTGAGCCCCCCAAACTCTAGGTCCCTACCCTCCACCCCAATAAAAGCAGAACCCAGGCCCACCCATGCATGAGCTCTCTCCCCACAATGTTGCTCTGTGGCCCCATGTAATTCAGGTCTTCTAAGTAATAAACCTTCCCCCACCAAAGTTTCCTGGTGGTTATTACTGAGGGTGTCTTGCAATCATAATGAGAACCACAAGGGCGGGTCTGGCCACAACACTGGTTATGGACAGGCTGAGACCAGTATTAAAATGAGAGGATGGATATATTAATTTCACAGGATGAGAAGAGACAGGTGGGCAGAAGTGGCGAATTCATTCAATGTTCAACTAATGAGTGCCTGCCATGTTTCAGGCACTGTTTTAGGCATATCAGTAAAAAGAACAGAATCCCTGCCCTCCTGGTGCTTACATTCTAGTGAAGAAAACAGACAAATAATTAAATTATATAGTGCAATAGTGAGAAATGCTCCAAGATGAGTAAGTCCTAGAGACTCTCTGTAGAACATAGTCCCTATTGTTAAGAATCTCGTGTCGACTTCCGGGAAGATGGCAGTGTGAGCAGGGTGGCAGAAATCTCCTCCCAACACTATATTTATCTACGAAAACACAGAAAATACATCTATTCCTAAAAGAGAGACGAGAATACACAGGAAAGCGCACAGCGTGCAGCTACACCCGAGAGGACTCGGCACCCCAAGAGGCGGGTAAGATACGGAGCCGCGACCCGGCGGGACCCGAGCCCTCCCCCACCCCAGCGCACCGGCGGGAGGAGAGGATTCAGAGCCGGGAGGGAGTGGAAGTGCACCCCGCGAAGTAGCCAGCCCCGGTGATCTGCGCGGGGAGCGCTGACCCACATTGCGCAGTGCAGTGGAGATTGGAGAGACAGAGGGGCAGGATCTGAGTGGGGAACGCGCCAGGGTGCTTGCAGCCGGCTCCCAGGAAGGAAAAAAAAAAGCGTGCGCTTTCTTCAGCGGTCTTAAAGAGACAGGAGCCCAGCGGAGGAGCCGGATCGCCCCAGCACACTCAGCCCAGCAGGCTGGGAGTCCTGGGGAGTTTCAGACGCCTTAGCTGGCGACTGAGGAAGCGTAGCCATACTTACACTTCTCACTGAGATCAACAGCCTCCTATTCGTTCCCACCCCTGCCAGAGCGATAAAGGGCCCTGTGGAGCTGCACAGTCACAGCTGTGCAATAGTGGGGCAATAGCGCCACCTAGAGCATTCCCACAGAATCTACATCCGGTGGGCTTTTTGTTTTGTTTTGTTTTGTTTTTTGTTTTTTCGTTTCTTTCTTTTTTTTCTTTTTTTTTCTCTTTTTTTTCTTCTCTTTTTAAAGTCTTAAAGAGCCCAGCTGACATACGTGGCAACTATCAGTGACCAATTATATAGCCATGAAAAGACAGAGGAATATGGTTCAGACCAAAATCAACCAGACAACCCCAGAGAGGGAGTCTGAAGGGATGGAAATGCACAGCCTTCCTGAAAAAGAATTCAGAATAAAAGTCATAACCATGCTGATGGACCTACAGAGAAATGTGCAAGAGCTGAGGGAGGAAGTGAGGGAACTGAGGAAAGACAATACAGAAATCAGACAAGCGATCGACGGGCTTAACAGCAGAATGGATGAGATGCGAGAGACTGTTAATGGAATAGAAAACAGAGAACAGGAGTACAGAGCAGCTGAGGCAGAGAGAGATAAAAGGATTTCTAGGAATGAAAGAATATTAAGAGAACTGTGTGACCAATCCAAACGGAACAATATTCGCATTATAGGAGTACCAGAGGAATAAGAGAGAGAAAAAGGGATAGAAAGTGTCTTTGAAGAAATAATTGCTGAAAACTTTCCCTCATTGGGGAAGGAAGTAGTCTCGCAGTCCACCGAAGCTCATAGATCTCCCAACACAAGGGACCCAAGGAAGACAACACCAAGACACATAATAATTAAGATGGCAAAGATCAAAGATAAAGACAGGGTATTAAAGGCAGCTAGAGAGAAAAAAAGATCACCTGCAAAGGAAAACCCATCAGACTATCATCAGACTTCTCAACAGAAACCTTACAGGCCAGAAGAGAATGGCATGATATATTTAATATTATGAAACAGAAGGGCCTCGAACCAAGAATATTGTATCCAGCACAATTATCATTTAAATATGATGGGAAAGTTAAACAATTTCCAGATAAACGAAAGTTAAGAGTTTACCTCTCATAAACCACCACTACAGGATATCTTAAATGGACTGCTCTAGATGGAAGCACACACCTAAGGCTAAAAAAGATGTCACCAGAAAAATAAAATCACTAGCAAAAGAAAGCAGACCATCCAAATACCAACTAAAGGCAAAGAATAAAACACCTATTATAGAAAGAATGGAGGAGGAATAAGAAGGGAGAGAAAGAAAAACATCAGACTGTGTTTACAATAACTTAACAAGAAAGTTAAGTTAGATTGTTAGATAGTAAAGAAGCAACCCTTGAACCCTTGGTAACCACGAATCTAAAGCCAGCAATGGCAATAAGTACATATATATCAATAATCACCCTAAATGTAAATGGACTGAATGCACCAATCAAAAGACACAGAGTAACAGAATGGATAAAAGAGCAAGACCCATCTATATGCTGCCTACAAGAAACTCACCTCAAATCCAAAGATATACACAGACTAAAAAGTGAAGGGATGGAAAAAAGATATTTCATACAAACAACAAGGAGAAAAAAGCAGGTGTTGCAGTACTTGTATCAGACAAAATAGACTTCAAAACGAAGAAAGTAGCAAAAGATAAAGAAGGACATTACATAATGATAAAGGGGTCAGTCCAACAGAAAGATATAACCATTATAAATATATATGCACCCAACACAGGAGCACCAGCATATGTGAGACAAATACTAACAGAATTAAAGGAGGAAATAGACAGCAATGCATTCATCTTAGGAGACTCCAACACACCACTCACTCCAGAGGACAGATCAACCAGACAGAAAATAAGTAAAGACACAGAGGCACTGAACAACACACTAGAACAGATGGACCTAACAGACATCTACAGAACTCTGCACCCAAAAGCAGCAGGATACACATTCTTCTCAAGTGCACATGGAACATTTTCCAGAATACACCACATACTAGGCCACAAAGAACCTCAGTAAATTCAAAAATATTGAAATCCTACCAACCAACTTCCCTCAGATCACAAAGGTATAAAACTAGAAATAAATTTTAGAAAAGAAATCAAAAGGCTCACAAATACATGGAGACTTGCTCTTTCTCCCTAATTAATCAGTGGGTTAACGACCAAATCAAAACAGAAATCAAAAGAATATATGGAGACTAATGACAACAACAACACAAAGCCACAACTTCTGTGGGGCGCAGCAAAAGGCAGTTCTAAGAGGAAAGTATATTGCAATCCAGGCCTATTTAAAGAAGGAAGAACATTCCCAAATGAATAGTCTAAAAGACAAATTACTGAAATTGGAAAAGAAGAACAAATGGGCCCAAAGTCAACAGAAGGAGGGACATAATAAAAATTAGAGAAGAAATAAATAAAATTGAGAAGAATAAAACAATAGAAAAAATCAATAAAACCAAGAGCTGGTTCTTTGAAAAATAAACAAAATAGATAAACCCCTAGCCAGACTCATTAAGAGAAAAAGAGAATCTACACACATAAACACAATCAGAAATGAGAAAGGAAAAATAACGACAGACCCCACAGAAATACAAAGAATTATAAGAGAATATTATGAGAATCTATATGCTAACAAGCCGGAAAAACCTAGAAGAATGGACAACTTCTTAGAAAAATACAACATTCCAAGACTGACCAAGCAAGAAACAGAAAAACTAAACAGA
>JAVSCE010002026.1:0-110438 GCA_032199065.1 Smutsia gigantea
TTAACGGCGAGACACTGAAAGTTTTTCATCTAAGATCGGGAACAAGACAAGGATGCCCACTCTCTCCACTGTTATTCAACATAGTACTGGAGGTCCTAGCCACAGCAATCAGACAAACAAACAAAGACATACAAGGCATTCAGATTGGTAAAGAAGAAGTCAAATTGTCACTATTTGCAGATGACATGATACTGTACATAAAAAACCCTAAAGACTCCACTCCAAAATTACTAGAACTAATATCTGAATTCAGCAAAGTTGCAGGATACAAAATTAACACACAGAAATCTGTTGCTTTCCTAAACACTAATGATGAACTAACAGAAAGAGACATCAGAAAAACAATTCCATTCACAATTGCATCAAAAAGAATAAAATACCTAGGAATAAACCTAACGAAGGAAGTGAAAGACCTGTACTCTGAAAACTACAAGACACTCCTAAGAGAAATTAAAGAGGACACTAACAAATGGAAATGCATCCCATGCTCTTGGCTAGGAAGAATAAATATTGTCAAAATGGCTATACTACCTAAAGCAATCTACAGATTCAATGCAATCCCTATCAAACTACCAACAGCTTTCTTCAATGAACTGGAACAAATAATTCTAAAATTCATATGGAACCACAAAAGACCCGAATAGCCAAAGCAATCCTGAGAAGGAGGAATAAAACAGGGGGAATTACACTCCCTGACTTCAAGCTCTACTACAAAGCCACAGTAATCAAGACAATTTGGGATTGGCACAAAAACAGACCCACAGACCAGTGGAACAGAATAGAAAATCCAAACATTAACCCAAACATATAGTCAATTAATATTTGATAAAAGTGCCTTGGATATACAATGGGGAGATGACAGCCTCTTCAGCAGCTGGTGTTGGAAAAACTGGACAGCTACATGTAAGAGAATGAAACTGGACTACTGTCTAGCCCCATACACAAAGGTAAACTCAAGGTGGATCAAAGACTTGAATGTAAGTCATGAAACCATAAAACTCTTAGAAAAAAACATAGGCAAATATCTCTTGGACATAAACATGAGCACCTTCTTCATGAACATATCTCCCCAGGCAAGGGAAACAAAAGCAAATATGAACAAGTGGGACTATATCAAGCTGCAAAGCTTCTGTACAGCAAAGGACACCATCAGTAGAACAAAAAGACATCCTACAGTATGGGAGAATATATTCATAAAAAACGTATCTCATAAAGGGTTGACATCCAAAATATATAAAGAACTCATGCACCTTAACAAACAGAAAGCAAATAATTCAATTAAGAAATGGGCAGAGGACATGAATAGACACTTCTCCAAAGAAGAAATTCAGATGGCCAACAGGCACATGAAAAGATGCTCCACATCGCTAATCATCAGAGAAATGCAGATTAAAACTACAATGAGATATCACCTCACACCAGTGAGGATGGCCAACATCCAAAACACAAACAACAACAAATGTTGGCGAGGATGTGGAGAAAAGGGAACCCTCCTACACTGCTGGTGGGACTGCAAATTAGTTCAACCATTGTGGAAAGCAGTATGGAGGTTCCTCAAAAAACTCAAAATAGAAATACCATTTGACCCAGGAATTCCACTCCTAGGAATTTACCCTAAGAATGCAGCAGCCCAGTTTGAAAAGACAGATGCACCCCTATGTTTATCGCAGCACTATTTACAATAGCCAAGAAATGGAAGCAACCTAAGTGTCCATCAGTAGATGAATGGATAAAGAAGAGTGGTACATATACACAATGGAATATTATTCAGCCATAAGAAGAAAACAAATCCTACCATTTGCAACAACATGGATGGAGCTAGAGGGTATTATGCTCAGTGAAATAAGCCAAGCCGAAAAAGACAAGTATCAAATGATTTCACTCATATGTGGAGTATAAGAACAAAGAAAAAATACTGAAGGAACAAAACAGCAGCAGACTCACAGAACCCAAGAACGGACTAATAGTTACCAAAGGGAAAGGGACTGGGGAAAATGGGCGGGAAGGGAGGGATAAGAGGGAAAAAGGGGCATTACGATTAGCAGATGTAATGTTGGGGGGGCACGGGGAGGGCAGTACAACTCAGAGAAGACAAGTAGTGATTCTATAGCATCTCACTACGCTGATGGACAGTGACTGTAATGGGGTTGGTGGGGGGGACCTGATGAAGGGGTTGTTTAATAATCGTAATATTGCACATGTAATTGTAAATTAATGATAATAAAATAAATTATATTAAAAAAAGTCAGCTACCCAGACAAACCACAGAGATGATGAATGAGCTGTTAAGGAGATGAATAAATAGTAACTCTGCCATCACATTCAATATTTTATTTTGATCAAGTATCATTATAGAAATACTTCATTTTGAGGATCACCAAGGTGGAGAGAATCTAGAGATATTATTCATAAGAGTAGTTAATGTGGATTCAATATATTACCTAGGGGACTATCAATTTATATGTATTACAATATATACTCTTCACAACAACCTTATGAAATAGTTAAAGTGGTCCCATTGTTATAGATTGGGTCACTGATGTAAAGAGAGAAGTAACTTGCTCAGAGTCTCATAAATATCAAATAGCAGAACAAGGATTTGACCAAGACAGTGTAGTTCCAAACTTGTGCTCTATAATGCAGTTAATTCCTTTACTATACAGATGAAGACAACAATGTAACAAAGCTACAATTTGTTGAATTCTTAACGCCAATCTCTCTATAAATAGCATATATTTGTTATGTTGTTATTTTCCAAAATAACACTATAAATCTAATCCTAACCACCTGGGGGTGAAGTAATTATGAAAAAGTCAGTTAAACCCAAAGATTCTAAGAAATGTTCAAACTCATGTTACCATGTACTCTGGAAAATTCAAGTAAGATCTGGAGCTTAAATGTGGGTTTGACCCCCATATTCCCTCTCCCACCCCATGAAGAGGCAGCTGGCTATTTTTTTCCTGCTCCTTTAAGAGACCAGAATTAAATTCTTTAGAGAAATGAAACCCAGAGAAGTCTTGAAAACAGAGTCATCGTGTCTGGCAGAAGTTGAGGGTGAGACACAGAAAATACGGATTACATGGAAGCCTGAATAATGAATGGGTCAAACCCAACCACCACTCTTTATCCCCAGGCAGTAGCAGAATGGAGAGTACAAAATGGTTTCACTTACATGCATGGATCTTCCTCAGGTTGGCTTGAAGACTGAATTTAGCTGAAATGCTTCTCTTTCTCCATGCAGTCGCCAGACCTCTCCATGTGGTCAATCTCATAGGGTGCATTCACGGATCCAAAATACTAAGGCAGAAGCTTGTTGCCCTCTCAAATGCTAGGCATAAGTCAAATGTCACTGGCCAAGCATCATTTCCCCCATGCTCCATCAGTCCAAGCAGCCACGGGTCAGTTCTGATTCAGGAGGAGAAAAACAGACCCCATCTCTCAAATGGAGGAGTATTACAAAATCTGTGGCCATTCTTAATCATCTATAGTCCTTCTCTGGCCAAAAATCATTTACATTCCTCCAAAATCCAAAATATGCTCTCTGCCTTCCAAGACTTCCTAAGCATCACATTAAAGCATCAGCTCAAAGTCTAAGAGGTTACATATAAACTACTACTAGGAATGGTGAGGCTCTTCAGATGTGGCTCCTTGAGTACAGTTTGTCTCAATCTAAAGACCTAGGAACTAAACACAAAGTTATATGGGCTCTGCATACCCAGTATACAATGCTGGAACAAGACAGGATAATCACCATAGACACTCCTGTTTAAAAGGAGACAAACTAAGAGGCACATTGCAGTCACTAATCTAGAGAAATTTTGAAATCTAAGTAGATACATGTTTCCAGGGCTCATATTCCACCCCAGTCCTGCTTCTTGAGACAATTCTCATGACTCTTGAGTCTACCCTGTGGGTTTTTGGTTCCTTCATGAATCATCTTTCTTTCTCCATAAGAAATTATCTAAGTAGCTTATATTCCAGTCTGATTCTTACAGAGAGATTAGAGGCTATCATGTCTCTTTTATGTCTCTTTTTATGTCTCTTTTCACATACAGTGGGTGATCTATACATCATTTAAATTATTTTTCAAGCTTCATGGGGTTCCTTTGAATATTATATAGAGATTCACTATATTAGACAATTTTCACACCCATATAACTTCCTGACAAAGGTTCTTCTATATTATTTTTTGGTTGTGAGGTTGCTGTGGGACATGTCTCAAATTCTTCAGAGCCCTCCGTCCTGGCAAAGAGAGACCACAAGTAATTCAAGAGGATCAAGAAAAAGCTGCCAGTCCTTCTGAAGGCTCTACCCAGAGCTGATAGAGGTAGCATTGCTTCTTCCGCATTCCAAAGACCATAGTCACATTCTCAAAGGAAAAGGTGTTACAGATTTTGCAGAATCTGAAATCCCACAACTATTTAAGAGAATATAAGGAGAGAAGATATAAATGTAAGAGAGCTAAGTATTCAACTGCCATGATACACAGTTGATAGATAACATTCACAATTAATCAGTGAAGAAAGAGAAGTATAGGGTTATCATAAATACCAGAAATAATGGCTTTTAAGAATTGAAAGCAGGTGCCTCTAGGAAGAGTACCTTGGGTCAGGAGTATTTGTGGGATGGACAAAGCTCATGCTACATTTCACTCATAGCCTTTTAAAAATATCTAATCATGTTCACTATGCACATGAATTGCTTGACAAAAATAAAAATTAATCTACAAACAGTTTCTCTCCATTTTTTTCAACTACAGTGAAAATTATACTTCCACCAGTCTAAAATGCAGTTTAATGAATTGGCATCTTATTATTCTGCAGTAAGTCGCAAAAAAATTGACCAGGAATGGCTCTCTATCTCTCCCTCAGGATAAGTGCAGTAAGTTTTAAGAAAAAATGGAGAAGCCAATACTATCATTTATGGAAGAAAAATGACTGAGATCATAAGTGTACATATCCCTCTATTTAACCAGCATTTTTCACATTTCAAGTCTGTTGAAATGCATGCCAATTTTATAATTGAATTCCAAAATAACACCCTTGGTAATATTTGTGTGGTGCTGTGCCTTCGATAAATGACTTTCCTAGACAAATATACACTTTTTTTAATCCTCACAACATCTGTATGACTTTCATTGGATAAGCATTATTATTATCTTCTCTTTCCAAAAAAAGAATGTAAAATTCATATGAGCTAAATACCTCATCCAAGGTCATTTGGTTATTAGCGTCAGAGCTGGTTTTCCCGTTCTGAGCCCTGGGCTCTTTCTTCCCACTTGATACTGGTCTGCCCGACCTTAACAGACCATGTGCAGAGGTGGGAGGAGCCAGCACTGCAAGCAGTCCTGTGGACCTGGAGTGGACCACCACATCACGACGAGTGAGGTCCTGACGTATGAGGCCATGGTTGTGTTTGTAGTTGTAGTAATTATTATTTCTACGGCATGAAGAAAACAGTGTCTTCCTTGCGTGTGGCACACAATGGACAGAAAAGATTTCCAATTCAGTAACTTTTCAGTGAGAGTGTTAAAAGTCTACATCTATGAGCAAAGGAACATTATCCAGAACACTTCCTTCGAAACAGTGCTAAAGCATATGTGATTTAAACTTGGCCAAGTTTCAAACTTCCAACAATTCAAATCCTGGGTTGCAGGAAGTCTGACATGATTTTAAATAGGAACAAAAATTTGGGTCCTGTGTGAAACACATTTTGCAAGTCAGAGGACTGAGACGCCTCTTGAATGGACTGGTGTAACAATTCCACACCTGCTCTCTGAACAGACTCAGTCCACAGGCTGCAGCTTTGGCCTTGAGGAACAGGGTTGCTGTCTTGTAAAGCTGATGAGCCCATAGGAAGTGTGGGTTCCAAGCTGGGCCGTGAGTGAGGCAACACTCTCATTTGGGGGTTGATTAAGTGGCATTTCCAAAGTGTGTTGCCTGTAGCAGTGATGGCCCACAAGCCATTCACAGTCAGGACAGTGTTGAAATGTTAAATTGTGATAGTTATTTGGTTATTTTAATATGGCCTAGAGTTAAAAACAAAGCATCTCATCTGCTTTGAGATTTCAGATATCATTCATTGCTTGGGGATGAGACTAGAGTAGGCATTTGAATTGTCAAAATTGTTTCCCTTTAACTTGGTTGTGAGATTGCTGTGGGACAACATGTCTAAAATTCTTCAGAGCCCTCTTGCCTCACAAAGAGAAACTTTGTTAAAGGGAAAAAAGCAACTAAATAAGAATACAACAAAATAATAAAAAAACAACTAAATAATAATACAAGGAGCCCATATAGAGGAAAAAATTCTTAAAGGTGAGGAATAAAATGGGAGTGCTAGAGAAGAAGAGTCGTTTCTGCTTGAAAATGATTTTTCTTAAAAGATGAGAAAGTCAACAGCAAAACAAGGAAATATTTTGTACCTTAATTAAAGAAGCTACAGTTCACAACATTGCAAGGAACTATTATTTTCCTTCTTTAATAAATCAACAGCAGTTCAGAAAGATTGAATAATTCGCCAAGAACCAAACAACTAACATGTAGCTATACCAGCATTCGAAGAAGTCCTGATAACTGAAGCGCATGGTATCTGCAGGCTGTGGTAGAAGACGGTGGAGAAGAGCTGGGCAGTCAGGACTGGATTTGGCGACTTGGATCCATCATTTTCTAGCTGTGAGACTTTGGCCATGTTGCTGAGCCTCCACCTTGCTTCCCACATCTGTAAAATAGGGTTAATAATAATAATAATAGTAATGATGATAATAAAATGAGAAGGTATTAGTCAAATGGCAGAAAGTTTCAGTTATGAAGAGTGAATAAGTTCTAAAGCATGGTGACTACAGTTATAATGCTGTATAATATAGCTGAAATTTGCCAAGAGTAGGTCTTTAGCATGCTCACCACATGTTACAAAATGGTAACTATGTGCAGCAATGGATATGCAATTAGTTTGATCATGGTAATCCTTTCATAATGTATGTGTATATCCAAACACCACATTGTAAACCTTAAAAAAAAAATCCAGTGTCTGGGGACTTTCCCAGTATGAAAGCCATTTTAACCTGCATTGGCTGCCAATTTGAAAGGCTTTCTTTTTCCATGGTTTTGGCCTTACAGAATCAATTACAATGATCCTCTATGAGCTATAATATCTTACAGTAAAGGAATGACCACTAAGCAGCAGTCCCCTGAGAGCTGAGCACCTTTTATTCCTCTTTTGCTGTCATGAACTTTTCTCAGGTGCTTCATTATATGTGAGCATCCAGTGATATTTTCAATGGGGATATGATAGAATTGAAACTGAAATGCAGGTATAGGAAAAGAGCAGACAGGAGGGACTTGGAGGAATTATCACTTATGTGCCTGGCATTGTTTTGAATTCTTGTGTGGATAGTCAGTTGGTGACATGATTTAGTCTTTACATTAACTTCATTTCTGTTTATGTCTGTCTATATCTATCTCCCTATCAAGCCATCAGACCCACCTGTCTAAACTCAAGCACAGAGTGAAACCTGGGATGAGGATTAGCTAACACTAATGTTGGTCCTTACTCCGTGTGACCAGTTAGGTGATTTTATTCTTGTTTTCCCTTTGTACAGTTTTTTTTTGCATGACTGTTTTTATAAAAATGTATCATTTTCAAAGTTGTTATTCTTAAAGTAAATAATAGCTTGGGGTCTCCAGAAGCAGGCTAATAGTTTAGGGTGCAGAGTGTACCCCTGGGAACAACACCTATGGAGTAGGCAAGGGGGCAGTGAGCAAATAAGCTGATGCAGTCCTGCCAGAAGGCATGGAGCTGAAACAGCCCATCACAGTTGTCTCACATGGGGCACCAGCTCTTTTTATGCCTGCCAATCAGTTGGGTTTGGTTGGCCCCGGAAAGTTGTGATCTTGAACAAGGTAGCTTTCTATAACTGAGGCCATCCTTAACATTCTTTGCAGGTGGGCACCAAGTTTTTTCTTGAAGGGTCATCTGGCTAGTGCCAGAGCCCGCTTTATGGGCATATGATCTTAGGGCCCTGTGTCAATGCTCTGCTATTGTCCTGAAATTCTTGATAATTACAAATAAGTGACTGCATTTTCATTTTTCACTAGGCCTTTTAAATTAGGTAACAGCTCCTGGTTGTCACATCTCTATGTCCACCAGAATTCTTATTCCATGAGATTCTGATGTAACCTGATAGGGTGGCCCACCCATCAGAGATATACTTCCAGAGTGAAACAAGCCTAGTGAATAATACCCACAGCTGTACTGATGCAAAATAAAAATCTTGAAATCCACTTCCATAGAATTAAGCTTCCACATGATTCAGCTAGTTAGGTCTAAGTAAATGTAATTAGAGGTTACTTAGTGAAATTAGGTAACTGAGTCAAAATAAAGCATTATGAATTTTTTTTCCTCTTTTTGTTGTGACTTTTTCGTATGTTTTATTATGGCAACGAATGCTGAGTAGACCCAGGGCTGATTTGTTTGTATCATCACTTTCTATCTCCTTTCTCCCTTAGCTTATTGGTAACAGAAATAGAAATAGATTACTAGGACTAGAGGCTCTCCAAATTTGGCCCTTTATTTATAAGTGAAAAAAATAAGCCCTTGCGAGGACATTGCCTAAGGTCACACAGCTGCTCTGGGCCAATCCATGAACTAGAACTCAGTTCTCTTGATTTTAAATGAGGTGTTCTTTTCTGCATTATATTTGAGATATAAATTCTTCACTATGTTACATCACCAATAATCCTGACATTAATTCTCTGATGGGAGGCATTTTAGTTCACACTTAATTTCTCAGTAGCTCAGAAAATTTCTAATAAATCAAGTCTAAATTAAAATCTGTATACCAAAAGTAGGACAGCAGACTTACGATGTGACTCTCCAGGCTGCAAATGCTGTCATTTTCTCTATTGAGTTGGTGTTGTCAGTTGCTGCACCTGGAAGATTTCATTCCAAATGGTTGCAGTGTATTCACTTCAAGATGCTACCTGTTTTCCCTTTGTATGAGCAGAAAGTTGTCAAAACAGGAAGACCACTTATAATGGGGCCACAGAATGAGCCTAAGGCTGTATTTGCACATCTGGTAACTTTGAATATAACATCCCCAGAGATGAGAGCCTTTATGAAAATACAGGGGGCAGAAACTGTGATTCTGCCTTCAGAGACAAAATGTGTTGATGGAAGGCTGACGGTTTGAAACAAAGCCAACATGCAAAATTATGCCAAATATCCTTGCTACTGAGGCTGGTTGGAGGATGAAGTATTCAGGCCAATTATTCCTTCCTGGAAGCCAAAATAAATCTAGAACAATGGAATACAATGCTGGATACAGGCCAGAAGTGGTCACAGAGCTTTGAGTAGCCTGTGAGAAGTCAGGATAAACTCTGTCTTCAGAATTTCAAATCACCAGCAATCACAGGTGATTCTGGTATATTGTTTTCCTGATGACTTAAATTTGCTTTACAGATGCATTTTTCCCTGACAAATCCTTCAGCTTTACATGTTTGCCTCCATCTTCAAACAAGAAAAAAAAGAAAAGAAACCCCCACCTATAAGTAGCATTCTTACAAAGTAAGAAAGAACTTCACTGATGAATGAGAGTGGGTATTTCTTGTGTCACCTCATCTGTGTCCTTTCCATCCTTCTACTTTTGGGAATCCATGCCCACCCATCTAGCTAATACATTTAAGGTGGGTTTATCTACTTCCAAAAGTGAGTCCCCATTGGCCTGAACTAATCATAAGATCATCTGGCCATACATCTGGACATAATGATTTGTTCAGACATGGGTTCATACCAGGTTAGAGACTCCAGCATGCTGTGGCTTCTTCAAGGAAGAAGTTCTTTCCCTGTTCTGGTCCTGGTAGTAAAAAATACAAGGCTAGGGCCATTTTGCCACCATTAGAAGAGACAGGCTGGTGATGAAACTAATACAGAAGAGGGCAGATACAATAAAAGAAGCACAAGCCTGAGTTTTCTAGAGGAAGCTGTATCTTTGCACTTTTTGGGTACTTGATCCCCCAAACTCCCTTTATGGCTTAGCCAATTTGAGTATATTTTTGTCCCTCCTGGCAAAAAAAGTAAAAGCCATTAAATCACCCATTACATATCAGACCCTTTACATGAACCCAATCTGCCTACTAGAACATTCCACTAGGAAATTCAGAAAATCGTAACCTCGGAATTTGACTTCCACCTCTCAGTATTTGTTACACTTTGCCTACCCAGCATTTCCATACCACTTTTCTTTGGTCTACCTCCCTGTGCATCCCCACTCCAAGTCAATCCTCTTGATTACTGACCACAGAACTCAATACTTTCCTAGGAATCCCCACTGTGGATATTCACGTGGGCCTGCTTCATCAGGATGACCCTGAGCATTCTTGCCTGGGGCACATGGTCAGTGTGGGGACTTCTTGCCACATTATTTGGCTGGGAACAAGAAGTCCCCCAAAATCCCTAGTTCTGGGGAAGGAAAAAAGATGGCAGCCTGAGAAGTGATGCTGAAATCTCCTCCCAAAAGCACATATAATATGAAAATACAGCAAATACAAGTATTCCTAGAAGATTAACCAGAAATAAGATTGCACCAGCCCATCTCCATCTGGGAAAAGAAAATGGAAAATCTACATCACGGAAAAGGGTAAGGTAACAAAGCCACGACCCAGTGGGACCTGAGCTCTCCCCCAACCCCAGCTCACTGGTGGGAGGAAGAGAATCAGAGTGGGAAGGGACTAGAAGCCCAGGACTGCTAAATACCCAGCCCTAGAAATCTACTCCAGGAGCACAGACACACATTGCATGGTACTCTGGAGATTACAGGACTTGAAAAGCAAAGTCAGAGACTGAGATTCCAGCTGCTTGTGGAGAAGTTTCCCACAACTGGCTGCTCTGGGACAAAAGAAAGGTGGGCGGGCACTTTGAAAGACTTCCCAACAGTAAGAGGGTCGCTAAAGGGGCAAGGATTACACAGATTGTTGCTCAGGAGAAGGAACAGCTGGACAAAATCGTCCTGGCACACTCCACCCAGCAGGTTGGGAACTTTCAGAAGCTTCATGTGCTCCATCTCCCTGGCTGGCAACACAGCCCCAAGCCCCTCACTGTGATAAGCAGCCTGCCGCGCCTTCTCCCCAGCCAGCACCTGTGTGCAAACCTGCTGCCCCCACCGTCACGCCAGACCAGTCAGAGGGCCCCACCTACAGCAACCATAGCAGCTTAACACAGAGGCTGCTCCTCGCACTTGTGGCTAACTGGCCTTGACAGCGGAGGCAGGCACTGTGGCCAGGAAGTAGGAAAGAGCTCTGTTCCCCCAGCAGGCACTGACTTGACTCACTGTGACCATTGCCATTGCTCCAGGCCAGCTGGAGGGCAGCCCCACCTACGGAAGCTTAGGGGCTTAACACAGAAGCTGCTCTCATGCACTGCTCACTGGCCCTGACAGCAGAAGTTGGAACTGCAGCCATGAAGTGGGAAAGAGCTCTCT
Organism: Smutsia gigantea; assembly: GCA_032199065.1. Classification (NCBI taxonomy): domain Eukaryota; kingdom Metazoa; phylum Chordata; class Mammalia; order Pholidota; family Manidae; genus Smutsia; species Smutsia gigantea. The sequence goes on from JAVSCE010002026.1 coordinate 11,474, forward strand.
CTTTAGGGTAAGCCCTGGCACCACTCGTCTGCAACCACTACCATTGCTCCAGGTGCTGGGAAGCTCCAAAGAGCAGGGTCTCAGGGCATTAGAGGATGCCACCTACACAAACCTAATATACCTCATTATTGAAAGGATTATAAAAAGGCAGAAGAAACTTGTTAAATCCAAAATCCCTCAAACACCAGAAAGAGGGCTCAGTGAAATGAAATCACCAATATTCCTGAAAAAGAATTCAAAATAAAAGTCATAAGCATGCTAATGGAGCTACAAAAAAATATTCAAGAGCTAAGGGATGAATTCACAAGGGAGAGAGACACTTTGAAAAATACAGTAGCTGAAGTGAAACATACAATGGAGGGATTTAAAAGCAGATTAGATGAGGTAGAGGAGATGGTAAGTGGAATGGAAATTAGAGAACAGGAATACAAAGAAGCTGAGGCAGAGAGAGAAAAAAGGATCTCCAGGAATAAAAGAATATTAAGAGAATTGTGTGACCAATCCAAACGGAACAATATTCACATTATTGGACTACCAGAAGAAGAAGACAGAGAAAAAGGGATAGAAAGTGTCTTTGAAGAAATAATTGCTGAAAACTTACCCAATCTGGGGAAGGAAATAGTCTCTCAGGCTGTGGAAGTACACAGATCTCCCAACACAGGGGACCCAAGGAAGACAACACCAAGACATATAATAATTAAAATGGCAAAGATCAAGGACAAGGACAGAGTATTAAAAGAACCAGAGAGAGAAAAAAGATCACCTACAAAGGAAAACCCATCAGGCTATCATCAAACTTCTCAGAAGAAACCTTGGAGGGAGTACTTCCAAACTCATTCTATTTGGCCAGCATCACTCTAATGTCAAAACCAGACAAAGACACCACAAAAGAGAAAATTACAGACCAATATCTCTGATGAACATAGATGCAAAAATACTCAACAAAATACAGCAAACTGAATTTGAAAATACATAAAAAATATCATACATCATGATCACGGGATTTATTCTAGGGATGCAGAGATGGTACAATATTCGAAAATCCATCAACATCATCCACTACATCAACAAAAAGAGAGACAAAAATCACATGATCATCACTATAGATGCTGAAAAAGCATTCCACAAAATTCAACATTCATTCATGATAAAAACTCTCAACAAAATGGGTACAGAGGGCAAGTACCTCAACATAATAAAGGCTATATACAACCAACCCACAGCCAACATCATACTTAACAGCAAAAAGCTGAAAGATTTTCCTCTAAGATTGGGAAAAAGACAAGGATGATTCTCTTCCCACTTTTATTTAACATAGTACTGGAGTTCCTAGCCACAGCAATCAGACAACACAAAGAAATGAAAGGCATCCAGATGGGCAAGTAACAAGTTAAAATGTCATTGTTTGGAGATGAAATGATATTCTACATAAAAACCCTAAATAATCCACTCTAAAACTATTGAACTAATACCTGAATTCAGCAAAGTAGCAGGATACAAAATTAATACACAGAAATCTGTTGCATTCCTATGAACTAACGATGAACTAGCAGAAAGAGAAATCAGGAAAACAATTGCATTTACAACTGCATCAAAAAGAATAAAATATCTAGGAATAAACCTAACCAAGGAAGTGAAAGACCTATACCCTGAAAACTACAAGACACTCTTGAGAGAAATCAAAGAAGACACCAATAAATGGAAATACATCCCATGCTCATGGGTACGAATAATTAATATTGTCAAAATGGCAATTCTGCCTAAAGCAATCTACAGATTCAATGCAATCCCTATCAAAATACTAACAGCATTCTTCAATGAACTAGAACAAATAGTTCTAAAATTCATATGGAACCACAAAAGACCCCCAAATACCAAAGCAATCCTGAGAAAGAAGAATAAAGCAGGGGGGTGGCTGGTTTATGCTCCCCAACTTCAAGTTCTAAAAGCCACAATAATCTAGATAGTTTGGTTCTGGCACAAGAATAGATGCAAAGATCAATGGAACAGAACAGAGAGTCCAGATATAAACCCACATATATATGGCCAATTAGTATATGATAAAGTAGCCATGGACATACAGTGGAGAAATGACAGCCTCTTCAACAACTGGTGTTGGAAAAACTGGAGAGCTACATGCAAGAGAATGAAACTGGATTATTGTCTAAACCCATACACATAAGTAAACTCAAAATGGATCAGAGACCTGAATGTAAGTCATGAAACCATAAAACTCTTAGAAGAAAACATAGGCAAAAATTTCTTGAATATAAACATGAGTAACTTTTTCCTGAATGTATCTCCTCAAGGAAGGGAAATAAAAGCAAAAATTAACAAGTGAGACTACATCAGACTAAAAGCTTCTGTACAGCAAAGGACACCATCAGTAGAACAAAAAGGCATCCTACAGTATGGGAGAATATATTCATAAATGACATATTTGATAAGGGGTTAACATCCAAAATATATAAAGAGCTCAAATGCCTCAACACCCAAAAAGCAAATAAGCCAATTAAAAAATGGGTGGAGCATCTGAACAGACACTTCTCCAAAGAAGAAATTCAGATGGCCAACAGGCACATGGAAAGATGCTCCACATTGCTAATCATCAGGGAAATGCAAATTAAAACCACAATAAGATATCACCTCTCACCAGTTAGGATGGCCAACATCCAAAAGACAAGCAACAACAAATGCTGGCGAGGATTCAGAGAAAAGGGAACCCTCCTACACTGTTGGTGGGAATGTATATTAGTTCAACCACTGTGGAAAGCTATATGGAGGTTCCTGAAGAAACTAAAAATAGAAATACCATTTGACCCAGGAATTCCACTGTTAGGAATTTTCCCAAAAAAACAAGATCACAGATTCAAAAGATGTATGCACCCCTATGTTTATCACAGCGCTATTTATAATAGCCAAGAAATGGAAGCAACCTAAATGTCCATCAGTAGATGAATGAATAAAAAAGATGTGGTACATATACACAATGGAATATTATTCAGCCATAAGAAGAAAACAAATCCTACCATTTGCAACAACATGGATGGAGCTAGAGGGTATTATGCTCAGTGAAATAAGCCAGGTGGAGAAAGACAAGTACCAAATGATTTCACTCATCTGTGGAGTATAACAACAAAGCAAAAACTGAAAGGACAAAACAGCAGCAGACTCACAGAACCCAAGAAAGGAATAACAGTTACCAAAGGGAAAGGGATTGGGTAGAGTGGGTAGGGAGGGAGGCGTAAGGGGATTAATGGGCATTATGATTAGCACACATAATATAGGAGGGGCACGGGGAAGGAAGTGTAGCACAGAAAAGACAAGTAGTGACTCTATAGCATCTTACTATGCTGATGGACAGTGACTGTAATGGGGTATGTGGTGGGGACTTGATAATAGGGGGTAATGTAGTAACTACAATGTTGCTCATGTGAAACCTGAGCATAAGATTATATATCAATGATACCTTAATAAAAACAATTCCTAGTTCTGCCTAATGGGACCTGAGATAGTTGGATACATCTGTCCCCCAAACACCCTAATGAAGAAATAATTAGATTGCACTGATGTATAGGTTACACCCGGAAAGGACATGGTGAGTTGTGAACATATTCTTCCCCAATAAAAAGATAGGCGAGCAAGGTGGAAAGAGGAGCCTGACTGGGAATGAACACCTTAGTGTTGCTTCTGTGTTTTTTTCAATTGCATCATCTTCCCCCCGCCCAAAAAAAAAGAGGTTCTCAGCCTAGAAATCTTGGCTACTATGTTAATTACTTCAAAATATGAGATATTTAAGTTGTTTGGGGTGGGAGTTAGAGGCCTCAAATCTCTTTACTCTTTGGAGAAAAAAAAATATCTTAATGAGGAAGCCTAACGAAAAAATATAGGAAATCAATAGGCTACTCATTCCACTGACTGATGTAGAACCCTTGCCTTAGGGAGCAGGGAGGGAGCACAGAGGCAGGGCCACCTCCACTATCTTAACAAATGAGGAAACTGAGGCTCAGAATCCCTCCACTGGCCTCAGATCACATTGAGATTTCATCTAGTGCCAGAGTAGAGCCCAGTACCCTGGTTCTGCTCAATGTACCTGCTCTCTAAGCACTAAGTTATACATATGACAGTTACTGCCCATTTGCCAAAATCTGATTGAGCACCTGCTATGTGTAGGCTACCACACTAGTCACTGTAGATGCAAATCAATGGGCCAATTCCATATTTTGGGGTCATCAACTTGCTTCACTTTCTCTTTCAACATGAAGACAGCTCATTACATTCCAGGCTAAAGGGGTTGCAATTATACAATTTCATAAAGTGAAGACAACATCAAGAGCTGCAGAGGAGGCAACTACATAGTGTGAAGAGGCCCAGAACTATCCTTTAATTCTCCCATGTTGAATAAACTCTCATATCTTACCTATAATCTTAATTTGATATACTGATATCAATATACACCTTTTTATCTCAAGGCATTAAAAAGATGCTTTTTTTCTCTCTTCAGAGCAGTAATAAAGCCTATTCAGAAGCAATGGTGAGCATACAATTTATGGTCCAAACTTGTCAATATTTTCAATACATTCCATCCTGGAAGTTTTTAGCTTATTGGGCTATACTCTCACCATGTTTCATGATTCAACTCTTCTCTCTGTAATAGTGATTCTCAAATACATATCTCCATCAAAGGCCCTCTTCCTAGCTCCAGACTCAAATGTTCAAACATATATCAGATTCATCCAACTATATATATCACACTGAGGCATCTCAATAGCTCTAAACTCAGCACTTCCAAACCAGAACCCTCCACCTTTCTTCCAAAGTTTACCCCTCTCTTCTCTATGTAACTAGTGGCATCAGAAGGCTAAGTTAAAAATAAACCCACTCTACTTTCTCCCAATCCCTCATTCTATACCTAGATGATTACTAAAGCTTATCATTTTTTTCTTAATTGTCTCACTGAATCACTTTGTCACTTAAATTCTCACTGCCCTACTTGAGACCTTTACTGCCTCCTACTTGAACTTCTATTAAATATGCCCTCCAATTCATCTACTACTTTACCCCAAGAATTCTACTTCTTCAAAATAAATTAATCATGCTACTTCTCTACCTAAAACATTTCAACATTTAACTACTACCTACTAAATAAAGTTCATATTCCTATATCTGGTAGTCTAGACTCTCTGCAATCAGACTCCAACTTTCATCTGTAGTGATATCCGTCACTCCTCCTAAAGTACAATATTATTTGACCAAACCAAACTACTAGACATTGTCATAATGTGGTGTAGATCTTCATAGTTGTCTTTGTCTAGACTCTTCTTCCCCAATTCCTTACTTGTGCAAATTTTACCCATTAATATCCATCAAATTCCACAGTTGAATGTCATGAATGTTATGCTGTCATTCACGGCACACCTGTTAATCCCCTTAATTAAAATGTACATTCTAAGGGGATTAGAGTCATGTATTTTATCCTCTTTGGTACTCCTAATGTCTGCCAACTTGCCCAGCATAGAGAGGTCAATCAGTAACTATTAAATATAGGAATACATGAATGAACTCAGGAACAGTGAAAGAGAGATTTTGTAATTTGACACATAAATGTTAGATGCACATAGATCTAGTCTAAATCTCTTGCTTAAATTGAAGAAAATGGAAGTTCAGAAGAGAGGAGCCTAATGAGAAAAGACTCTTGCAGTTAGCTGGAAGCAAAAGAGCAGGATTAGGACGCAGGTCTTCTAAATCTTAGTACAGCCCTTTCCACTCAACCAGTTCTTCTCTATAATTCCATAATCTGAGCCTCCACTACTCCAAAGTATGATGCTACTCTTCAAGTAACTTAATTAAGAAACCAATACTGACTTGTATTTGTCAATATAAAATAGGAAAACTCAGTGATTCAAGCATTTGCATGAAATTCAGGACAACTAACCTTAATATTGAATTCTAGTTTTAAGAGTGCTACTAATGAGCCATGTGATGTTGGAAAAGATGTACTAACAGTAGAGAAGTAACAGTAGAGAAGTAATCAACTTCTCACTTTAAAGCAAGCTTCAGGAGGAAAGAGGCTTGGATGCTGGTCACCCCTGCATCCTCAGGATCCAGGCTGATATCTAGCTGCACAGGAAGTCCTTAAGCAAATATTTATTCAGTACAAGAATAAGGAAATACATAGGTTACTATTGCTCTTAGTGCTTTAGATGTATTATTTCATTTAATTTTTGTAATCATCTGATAAACTAGGTCTCATTTGCTTTACTTTGGAAATGAGACGATCAAGGCTCAGAGGATAAAGATGCTTCTGGAGCACCCAGATTTCTTCGGTTTGAGCAGGTGTTCCCACTCAGGTTTGTCCAACACAAAAGGCCTTGTTTTTCATTCCCTGTGTGTGAAATCAGAAAGCTAGAAATGTTCAATATGTTCCCACTTCTAGGTGTACAGCAACAGGAAATGAAATCACTATTTCAAAGAGATATCTGCATGCCCATGCTCATTGCAGTAATATTCACAATAGCTAAGATGTGGACACAACCTGAATGTCCACTGACAGATGAATGAACAAAGAAAATGCCACACACACACACACAAATACACAGGAATATTATTCAGCCATAGAAGAGAAGGAAATTCTGTCGACTATAACAATGTGGATAGACCTTGGGGCATTATGCTAAGTAAAATAAGTCGGACAGAGAAAGACAAATGCTGTATAATACCACTAATATTTGGAATATAAGAACATCAAACTCATAGAAGCAGACAGTAGGAGAATAATTGCCAGGGATGAAGGGTAGAGGAAATGAGGAGATGTTTGTCAAAGGGTACAAACTTTCAGTTACAAGACAAATAAGTTCTAGGGATCTAATTACAGCATGGTGACTATAGCTAGCAATACTGTATTATATACTCAAGCGTTGCTATGAGAGGAAAGCTTTAGAGTTCTCACCATAACAACAACTAAATAGTAACTATGTTTAAGGTGTGCAATGTGATGATTTCATGATACATCACATTGCACACCTTACACAGTGCTGTATGTCAATTACATCTCAATAAAGCTGGGAAAAAAGACACATCAGACACATATACAAGCACCAGCAGGGCACAGATCCATGACAAACACAGATACTCAATTTTGCTTAGGTACATACCTATCACAACTCAGAGACAACAGTAACACACAAACAAGAACATACCAGCAATGACAGACAGGCAGATTTGAGCATATTTAGACCCAAAGGAATGTTAAAAAAAATAGAAGTTTGGAAAAGTTTAAAGTCAAGGTTAAGAAAAAACAGAAGAATTAAATAAATACATAAATGTTTACATAGATACATACATACACGGATATATTCAGGGAAAGAGGAAATAAATTCATCCTTTACAGATCAAAAGACACACGTTTGAGTTAGAAATTTTAAATTACACAATGCATTACTTAGTTCCTTCATAAAATTGTCATGATTGACATATTTAGAATTGTTAAAGATGAGAAGAAAATTTATGGGAAGACTGTTAAGAGTTTTCTAAAGAATTTTTATACAGATGAATGGTTCCCTTTAAAAGTTCTTAAGAAATATTTTCAAAACAATCCAAAATTTATTATTTTTCCTTCTGGGCTTTCACATCTCTAGGACGAGATTAACACCAAGGTCTAATCAAGCAATAAAAATTTTATGGTTGTAATAAAGTGCAGAATGGAATACCAAGAGCCAAAAATATATGCTCCAGAGACCAAGTATGAAGAAAAGTCAGGAAGGAAAAAGATAATTATTGCCTGAAGTCATAGAGGCAGGCCTCACAGAGGATATGAGATGTGAGCCATATCAATATGATGGATATCTGGGTAGGCTTTCTTTTTTCTTTTTGCCTGTCCAGTGTCCATTTCCCAATTCTGTTTTTCTCTCGGAAACTTTCCCCAACTCCACTTCATTCATTTGGTTTGGAAGGGGACTAACTATCTTGTACCCCCTATCCATGGGGTGGGCTCTGGCCTAGGGTTTAGCTAGTAAGTATTACATGGGTTTGTTAAGGATGTATAATAAATTTAAGCCAGTAGAGTGAAACATGAGACTTTTGTTAGAATAACTGGGAAGGAGAAATTCTTTTTTCTACTGGAGTTGCTAAACTGGAAGGATGAAATCTGGAGCTATAAATGATCAGCTTGACAACTCATGGGAGAAATTCAGAGATGAAGACCCCAGACACACATTTCTGACATGGCGTCATGAGTTCCTGGATCTGCTCATACCTGAAGGAACTGGGCATCCTCCTGAACTTTTCTCTAATTTCATTCACAAATTCCTTTTATGGTTCAAGCCTGTTTGAAGTGTTTCTATTTCTTGTAACGAAAAAAGTCCTGACTAATACAAGTACAGATGTGAACAGATTAGGATAGGTGGGAAAAATGAAGGCATTCTAAATGAATGACTGTACATCTTGAATAAAGGCCAGGCATAGGAGCAGGAGATACAGTGGGGAGAAGACTGGAGATAACACACTGGGGCAGAACATGAGCTAAATGTTTGTATTGGTCAGATGAGGCCAACAGACGGAAGAGTAAAACACATTGATGGAAGAAGACCTTATGCCACTGCTGCCAGAGAATCACTGAAGATTTCTGAGCAGTAGCCATAGTGATAAGATAAATTTATATCTCTGTAGCATTTTATAGCTCCTAGAGTGATTACACATGCATTTTCTTATTTAATGATCTTCCAAGGACATTAATATTATTATACCTATTTTAAAAATGGGGAGACTGGGATTTCAAAAGGTGATACAAAACATGGATCACATGTATTGCTGCCTAACCCCTTCAACAAGTTTTCATTGTTCTTAGAATAAATTCAAACTCCTTACCAGAGACTACAAAGTCCTGCATGATCAGACCACTCATATCCTGTCTAGTTTTAACCGACTTCCTGCCTTTATACACTCCCTGCTTTGTTCACAGTACTCCAGGATTCTGTGTTGCCTTCCATTTCCTCAAAAGCACCAAGTTTTTCAGGACTCAAGAGTCCTCGCTCATGCTGTTCCTTTGCCTGGAGGAATATATAAGCAGTGGAAACATGTAGTTTTAAACTTTGTAGTAGCCACAGTAAATTAAAGTAAAATATGCAGTAAAATTAATTTGAAAAATGCAATTTAATCCAAATATCTAAAATACTTCAACTTGCAATCAATATAAAAATTACTGAATAGATTTACATTGTTTTTTTTTCAGACAAAGTAATCAAAATCTGATATGCATTTTATACTTACAGCCTATGTCAATTTAGACTAGCTAATTTTCAAGGGCTCAAATAGGAACATGTGAGAAGTGGCCACCATATTGGACAGCATAGGTTAAAAATATTTGGCTGAATTTAGATGGGACTAGATGTTTGATTTTTTTTCCCTGGATGGCAGTGCATGGGGTTTAGCAGGAAGACTAGAGCAAACAGAACAATTAAAGGAAATACATTTGGTCTGCATATCTGGGTTTCCACTTGAGTTTGTGTTTCAACCCTTTCAACCTCCCCATATTTATAAATTACTTAAAATGATACCTGGCACAGTGCAAGAACTCCAAGAGTATGAACTATTTTTATTATCATCATTATTAATAACAGGGACAGAATGGGGGACCAGGTCTCCTGACTTTTAGCCAAATGCCCTTTCCAGAATCCCAGGGGTCCTCCCATGTTGTAAATACATTTATGCTAAGAATACAGTGTCATGGGCAGCTGCCAGCATTATGAAAACTTGCACACTGGGTTCCTGGTGCTGTAAGATCTGAGATGCTTCAAATCACCTGCTTGCAAAACAAAGCACTGAAAAACAAAACAACTTCATTTTCCTGGGTTGACCTTTAAATCCATGCATGCTGCCTTCACTATGCAGCCCTGGATGCTAAGCACCCTGATGCTCTTATTAAAGATGCAAGATACATCCAGCTTGTTGTGAGCAGGAAGCAGGAAGCACTAGATGCCTGTCACGGATGAAAGTCAGAGCTGGGAGGCTGAGTATTTATGTGAATGTACTCCCATCAATGAAAAGAATTAACGAAGCTACACTTGAGCTACATTCCTACTAATGAATCAACTGAGGAAAATAAGGCTAAAAATACCTCATAACTGTCTTTTAGTAACATCTTCAGAACTGACAACTGAAAAAAAATGCATTTTCTTAAAAAAACATCTCAGGGACAACCACCGTAGCCAAATCAAGGCCAGATTATGACAGAAGGGAGGGGATCATAGTAAACAGCTAAAGTGCCTAATTAAGTCTATATTCTAGATATGAATCCCCAAGATACATTTGTTGTTCCTACTCACTAAATTTTTTTAAAGGTTACTTAGTCTCTTAGGAAACCTGTCATCATATTATTAATTCAATGAAAGACAGGCATGGCACAAATGCTTTTGACTACTGATGTGACAGAACTATAGGTAGGCAAGTAGGACCCTCATCCACACCTCCACAGGTAATATGCAAAATCCACTTTCTCACTATGAGCAGCAAATGCAGTGGCCCAGGTATATGGTGGATTAGAGAGCTGTTATCAGCAACAGAAAATGGTGATTTCATTTATTCCTTTATTACAGTGAAGATGTTCATCGAGCACCGGCCAGGTACTATGTTAGATCCTGAGGAGAGAAAATAAATATTGCATTGCTTTCATGGAACTTGCAGTCTCATGTGCATGTGGTGGGCAGGTGGGTGGAGGGAAATAACACGTAACAAATAATTGCATAACAATAAATAAATTTAACAACTTAAATAGCTGAACACTACATTCTAAGACATGTAATCAGTACTTAATAGACGCTATCTCAATTAATCTTCCTGCTAGAAATGAACATCAACTTACAACTTAAGGTAAGAGCTACAAGAGAGAGAAGCACAGTTGTGATAGCTTTTAATAGGAGGCTTTAATGTGGGAGATCAGGAAGTGACAAGTGAGCAGTGGCATTCTGGTAAAGGTTTAACAACCAGCTCTCCAGGGGAAAAAAGCGTAAAAGCATAACGTGCCATGTTTGCCCATTTCCGTGGTATAAATATTCCCACCATGCCTTATCCTAAGCTACCAATGTGATGTCACTGAAGGGGGATTGGGAGTGGTTGTCAACAAGCAGCCCTCCTCATGAGCAGATATCATCTAGCTCCAGCATATCACTTCAACAGGCTGAGTTCTGTTTAGAGAAGATGGGCAGCAAGTTCAATGGGTCCCAGGCCTCCCTTGCCAATGAGTGTATGCAGCAGTTCTCTGACAGATTTTATTTTGACTTTGGGTCACTGTCTATAAACACACATTATAACTACGATTCTAAGCACAATTTTTACCAATAGCATTTGGACAAATCCATATTTTGTTTCACTTATTTATGCTAAAGATCTCCAGCTTAAGGCGTTTGGTTTAGAGAACAACAAGGGAGAAAATCATGTTTCCAAACGAAGGATTTGGAAGCGTTTTGTTCTGACTTCAAGCTAAATAATGCTTTGTTTCTTTGTTTTTAAAAGTTTGGAATCACTTTTTCTTAAAATTTGGGATTTCAATCTGCCTGTGACCGCAAGAAATAAAGTCAGAGAGTGGAGTAAATTCAAATAGCTGAGATCCTAATTGATTTTTGTACTCAATTTTTGCATAATGTTTAGCAAATTCTTAAAGGAACCCAATTATATGTTTTTGTTCTCTACAGGCACTGTGGCTCACTTCTCCCCTTATTGCCCATATCTTTTAACTTAGAACATTATAAAAATAATGAGAGGCTTTTCTGAGAATGATTGAGCCCACAAACTGTAAATTTTATACAGTTTCCATGTCACCACTTTAAAAATTGCTCTTGTCAATGCAGATGTGCTTTGGGAGGTGAATAGATAAACAAACTATGGTACATCCAGACAATGAAATATTATTCAGTGCTAAAAAGAAGTGAGCAATCAAGCCATGAAAAGACCTGGAAGAAACTTAAATGCATATTACTAAGTGAAAGAAGCCAATCTGAGAAGGCTACACACTGTATGATTCCAACCCACTGACATTCTGAAAAAGGAAAAACTACAGAGACAATAAAAAGGTGGCCAGGGATGGTGTAAACGAGATGAATAGGCAGAGCTCAGAGGATTTTTAGGGCAATGAACATACTCTGTATAATATTATAATGATGGACACATTTGTCCAAACCAATTGAATGTACACCACCAAGAGTGAACCCTTAGGTAAATTATGGACTCTAGATGATTTTGATGTGTCAAATAGGTTCATCCTTGGTAAAAAAAAAAAAAAATGTATCACTCTAGTGAGAGATATTGATAATGCATGTGTGGGGAGAGAGGGTATAGGAAAAATCTCCACATTTTCCTCTCAACTTTGTTGTAAACCTAAACCTAAAACTTCTTTAAAAACATAGTCTTTAGAAAAAAATAGATCTTGACCATTTGCATGCCATATTCTGTCAAATTCTTATATCAGTTCTGTGAAATAAGTACTGTTATTATTCAATTCTATAGATGACGATTCTAAAGCGTTACTTGTTAAAGGCACCAAAGTCAAAAGTGGTGTCAGGAAGGATGGAGACATTTCTGAGACTTTCCTCTGACTCCAGAAGGATGCATTTTCCCTGACTTAAGAGCATGGGCCTTTAACCATGCCACCATATATGTGTTTTCTTTTTCTTCCATGTCCAATCAAGCCCCCAGGATAGCACTTGAATCTGTCATCTTTTGCCCATTGCTCAAAGCTATTATCCAGCTCTCCTGGACCATGACAACTGCCATCTAACCCATACTCATCCAAAACAGACTCCAAATACAAATCTGATCAGACCATTGTCCTTAATTGTATATACCACTGACATCATAATAAAATAAAATATTTTCAATGGTTTTAGAAGGGCTTACATGAGCACACCCCTACTTGATTCTACAGCCCCTACACTTCATGATCTATGTTCTAGACACACTGAATTATTTGCATGCAATAATCTCATAGATACACAACACTCTTTCTTACCCTGGCTCTTTACATATGATATTTGATCATAGACCTCAGAGAACTGGAAGGCAACTTAGCTGTAGCCCCAAAATTTCAACCTAACATAACAGCATTGGCAAATGATCACCTTGATATACTTTTGCATAATATAAAGACAGGGAGGCTTTCTTTTATAAGGTACACCAGTTGTCAGCAAAAGTTTTAAATAAGATCACATGCACCAAAATCTAGTGTACCATGATTTCCATCCATTTGCCCAAATGTCCTAGCTCTCTCCATTCTGCCTTCTGGAGTTACTTAGAATAAATCTAATTCATTTGTGCACAATACTATATTACCAAATATTGAAAGTCAACTCTCATATATTTTTATATTAATATTTATATTTAGGCATGTGTGTTTTGCATCAGAACATAAGAGAAAAGGGAGCACAAGACACGAAGAGAGCAGAGATGAGAATAAGTGGTAATATTTTGAGAGCAAGGGCCAGTGTTCTCATCCAGTTAGTTATACCATCTTACAGAATATGGTTTCAAGATCCTACTTGCCTCATTCACATATTCTATAACAGTGGTTCTCAAGCTTCATTTATAGTCCACCAAAAAAAGTACATTCACAATATGGCTCAGGACACACACACACATACACACACACCCTTCAATTACTATCTGCAATGAACTCTACTGTCTTGTTTTCCATTCTACTCTAGCCAACTTATTTTCAGATACTGGTCATCATTCATAAATTTGTTTCATAACTTGCTAATGTGTAACAATCAGCATTTGGAAAAGCACCGTTCCAGAAGAACTTTCTTAACCATGTTCCTCCTAATACGTAGATTCAGAAACTAAATGAAAGATTCCATCTCACTGCATCCTTAATCAAAAGTAAGCAAATTCCACATGGTCAACTATTACATGGCAAAACTCTAAAGCACATGGGGTTCCTAAACTACCAGAGACATAAGGACAGAGGGTCAGGTGTGGGCTGCACATGTTTCAGGAAACAAGATACACAGCCCAGCCAGCAAGTATTTAGGGGGTCATAGCAGACTACAGTTAAGTCTCTGAAAGTAGGTAAAAGGTAAGTTCTCAAAATGAGTTTAGAAATATTCTCTGTGCCCCCATCCATATGCAAAAACAAAAGACAGAACCAAAGTAGGACACCTCACTTCCCTATACCTGGACTAGGCTCAGATCTACCAGGAATGAACTATGAAATATCTTTTATCTCAATGGGCCTTAATCTCCTCATCTAGATATGAAGCATCTCCCTAGAAAAGATTAATGGTCCTCAGTCCTGGCTATTACCTGGGTGCTCCTAAAAATTCCAGAGTTGATACCATCCTCAGGAAGTCCTGGTTGAATCAATTGTCTGAGAAAGTACCTGGGCATGGGGTGAATCTAGTGGTGATCTGGGGCCGAGCACTGTGGCCTCAGAGAGTTCCTAAGGCCCTTACAGCGCATGCTACAATACTAAAGGAAAGGAGAAGGAAGCTGTGCCTGCTAAGCCAAAGCTAGATCCAAGTGCAGAAAGGCAAGCTGCTCGCAGCACACACCCTGAGGTGAAGCCCACGCCCCCTCACTTGCTTGCCTCAGGTCTGTCATCTGTAAATTAGAGAGAGCAGTAGTCCCTACCCTATGAAATTGTGACAGCGATTAAATAAGGAAATACAGGTTGTTCTTTTGCACAATGCTAAGTATATATATGCAGAGAGAGAGAAGCCTTTCCATTAATGTGACTGGTCCCTCTTACCAATTTACTCAGTTAATTAACTGAGCCTATTAAAAAATATATAAGTGAAAGTGAGCCATGTGTATTCTCATTCCTGAACTTAAAGAAAAATTTTCCTTCCTGCCCAAAATAAAGGAAAAGAGAATTTGGACAGGACACCAAAGTAGGGGTGAAATGACTATGGTGTCTGAATTTGCTTTGAAATTCTTCACGAAGAAAAAAAAGAGAAAATGAGGAGAGGTAAAATAAATGTGACAAATTTCTGGCAATGTCAAATCTATGAGCATATGATGGCTTATTGCACCTATAATTCTAAGTTATTCTAAACAGTTCTAAATATTGTACTAGTCATTCTTTGTACATTTTTTGTGTTTTTTGAAAATTTTCAAAGACACATTCCAAAAATAAAAGAATAAAGTTGTGGGCATGTTACTGTTAGATATGTAGACAACATACAAATAAAATGACTTTGCCTGAGAATCCAGGAATCTTTCAGAAGAGGTGGGAGAGAAATTCATGCACAAATTTCACAGCAATGAAAAAGAAATTTTAAAGTCACTAAGTAAATCCAGTTTTTGTTGGTTTTGCTTTGTTATTCAGTTGGTATTTTCTTGACAAAACATAGATAAAGTGTCTACTTCTTAAGCATCTTATACAGCATGGTGTAACAAATAGCGCTGCCGAATTCTGTCCTTGTGGAAATGACTTTGCCTGGAAACATCTGAAGTACCTGTGTCAATGGATATTCAGAGAAACCTCTGCTTTCAGTGTGAACTCTCATGAGAAGTTTTAGTTTCTCAGAAATGTGCCCTCTTAGAACCACAGGAAAGCTTGAGACCTGTTGATGTAATAGTCTTTGTAATATGCCCCAAGGAATCCCTAAAGGAGCCTTAGTCATTCAACAAGCATTTAATGAGCACCTACTGTGTGTCAGATACTGATCTAGGAACTTAGTGTACAAAACAGACCCAATTCCTGCCCTGTCCTGGAATGAAAAGGAGTGGTTCTCAGTGTTCCAATCATTAACTCCTGTAGGATTGCTTTATGAGTTAGTGGTGTGTTATAATATTTGAAGAAAGGATTTTGATTAAAAAATGAACCAGAGCTATTTAAAAATAACTATTCTTTTCCTTAACCTTACTTTAAGATTGAAAAGTTACAGCTCAAAGAGAGAAACCAAACTGCCTGAGGCTGTACCCAACCTGGACGAGAATGCAGTGCTACTGGTTTCCAAGTGATTGCTTTTCCCACACGCCCACATTTTCTGTTCTCTTTTCCCATGGCCAACTAAGCTCACGGATTTTGAATAAGAAGTTTGGAGGCTGAATTCCATGTAAATTAATTACATTGTCCTAGCCCTGGGTTTCCTCATTCATAAGATGAGGATGAATGTGGTTTGGTGAATCAAATTAACCAACGTATTTTGTACACAAACTATAAACTGTAAAATACTATACAGATGTTAACAATTATCGTCTGAGCCCCTAAGTCTTTTCACTCATACTTCTCAAAGCAAAATAATTGAAGGATGGAATAATAACAGCAAAGTGAAAGGGAAATAAGATGTGCCAGTTTGTCAAATTTTTTTCATTTTGAAGTAAAAAAATAAAAATACCTAGGTTTGCATCCTGGTCTTTCTGCTTCTTGTGTGATGGGAGTTGAGAGAGGCCTTTGCCTTGCCAATGGGTTTCAGCCCCGGACGAGTTCACTATGGATTCAATGAGACTGAAAAATGACAATGGAATGTTCTTGGGGTGAAAGGGTTATACCCAGCTTTATTGCCACGGTGGCAGGTCAGTCACTAGAATCCCATCCACTCAGAGCGAGTCTGTATGCAGCAAGCCAGTCTCTGCCTCTGGGCCTCTCTGTCCTCGCTACTGCCACCACTCCAGTCTCATCTTTGCTCTCCTGCAGCCTTGCAGCCATACCACCATGTTGCCCAGAGCACTGGGCGGAGCTCTTTATATAGAGCCAATAACAACATATTGCCACACGTGTGTAGTGAGCTAGCCAACTAGGGCCAGGGGAGAATCCTGGCCATAGGAACTTTCAGTTTATCTGCACATTCAGTGGTTGAGGCTTGAGCTCTCCAGAGTCAGACAGACTCTCACATAGTTTTAACTTCCTAAAGCTCCATTGCTTGTACTGTAAAGCTGAAATGAAATAATAGGGCCCATTTCATTGGGCTACTCTTTGAAATGGTGCTTTGAAAGGATTTAGCACTACTAGGACACAGTAACTTCTCAGTAATAATCATGTTAATTTTAATTCTAGAATATAGACAATAATTCCCATTTCATAGGATATTCATTAGGGTTGAATGAACTAAGGTTACTTGCACATCCAGCAAGTGACCGATACTTATAAGACATTGAAAATATGTTCTTTTCTTTCCTTTCTCCTGGAGTGTGAAACCAGTTGCAAGAACTACACTTACTGGAAAGTTGTAAGGAGTGTGACATAAGTCCATTTCTCTAAGTCAGTGGCTCGAATATTTTACTATATGCCCTAATCTTCTTGAGATTTATTAAAGTAAGAAAAAAAAGTAGCATCCTTGGTTCCACCTCCTGTGAGAAGGAGGCTAGAAGTCTGATTTTTAACAAATAACCCCAATGCACATCATACAAATGCTGAGTAGACACCTCCTGAGCGGTCTGAGTCCTTGTTACCTAAGTGTGGTCCTTTGTCATTAGGAGCATCACCATCCTGGGATTTGCTTGAAACACAGAATCTCAGCCCCATTCCTGACCTGTGGAATCCACATCACAGTTTAATAAGATCCACAGGTGATTCCTGTATATGTCACAGTTGAGGTGTGTTGGTCTAAACTCTGTCTCTGGGGAGTCAGGTAACTGAGGCTCACCTGGATCTCATTAACTTCTCCTCTAAGAAAATATCTTCATTATATTTCACCATAAATGTCAGCCTTATGGAAGACTCACAGAAAAAAATGGGCATATTAAATATATCTCAACATTTCTACTGAGTTACTATCAGAGATCTGGTCCATTATATAGTTCCAATGTCTTTTATTTAAAAGATTACAGGTAAGTTAATTGTAGAAGGAAAATATCACTTCTAAAATCTCTCCTGATGATTTTAATTCTTCTTTTAAAAAATGGTCAAAAAAATGATTAGAAATTTTTCATTGGCTTCTGTCTCAAAATTAAACTTGATATTTAATGACAGTAATTTTAGCTTAAGTTTCAGGTATGTTAATTGTTCTTTCCCTCAGCATAGCTCCAGTTTTTCTATTGCTCTTAAGAAATTTTTTTAAACACAGGTATAATTTCTGTACTAAAAGTACACAGACTGATGGATTTTTGCATATGTATACAGCCACATAATCACCACCCAGAAAAAATCATAGAATATTTTCATGTTCCCATAAGCTTACCTTGTGAGCTTTCCCAGACACTGGCCCCAACTCCATCATTTTGATTTCTGTTACATAGATTAATTTTGGCTATCCTTGAACTTCAGATAACTTAAATCATCGAGTGTACAATTCTCTGTGTCTGGCTTCTCGTATTTAATGTAATGTCTTTTAAATCCATTTGTGTTATTGTGTTTAGCAATAGTTTGTCCTTTGTGTTTCTGTGTAGTATTCTAGTATATAAATATATCACAATTTTTTATCAATGCTTCTATTAATGGGTATATGAACTGTTTCTAGTTTGAAAGTATTATAAATACAACTGATATGAACATTTCCATATAATTATTTCACTGGATTTGTGCACTTATTTCTGTGTGTATATACCTAGGAATGAATTGCCCTTTTAATAGTCTTCAGTGTACTTGAATAAATCCTTTCTGGATATAGGTAGAGTATACATTAGGATTGGAAGGAAAGAATAAAAATGTACAAGAAGAAGCAAAAGAGGAAAAAATAAATAAAACATAAATATAACAGCATTTTAAGATTAGTGGTGTGCTGTAGTATACAGGAGAAGGCTGGTTTAGCAATCTGGGGTCCTGGAGCTCTTCTATGCAGCCAAGTCACTTCTTTCTGGAGCTTAGCTTATTCATTCACTCATCAAAGAGATGGGTTGGTAGAGTATATGTCCTCAATGATTCTTTCCATCTTGGTAATTTAGGAATATAGCAAGAATTTTTAAAGTGAATTATCTGGTTGTTTGAAAAAGAAATACATTGAAGCATCTTTGTGATTATTAAGTCGTGGGAGAGGAGACTTCTAGAACTTTTCCTTCAAATGTTGAAGATGTTTTTCATGCAAGGTCTGTTTATACTCTTTCTTGAATCCCTCTCTCAGAATGAGGCCTTGTTGAGCTGGCTGATCAGGTCCCACGCATTCATTAGGCCACTGTGCCATACAGGGCAGGACCTCAGGTTGCCCCGTCTCTTTTTCCTGTCTCCTGGTACAATACACTCCTCTGAGCAGGGCCTGAGCTCCAGGGCAATCCAGTCCTCCTTGTTAGCCTCCTTTCCACCCCATGTGCTTGGTTGGGGGAATACATTCAGGGAACTTGGTGCCCATTTGCATGTTTCCCATAGGCATGCTTTTGCATGTGAGTCCCAATATTTAAATTTGGGGGAGACCAGACACCTCACTTCACCCCTAATTTATCAAACTCTAAGTCAAAGTTATCAAATATCTACCTATTAGTGGGTACTGAATTTTTTGCTATTAACAAAGCATTTTTTTTCAGTTGAGGTTTTCTTGTTTTTATTTTTTTCTTTTCTCCCCTTATGTGAAGGGCTCTCTTAAAAAAAAAAAGAGAGAAAATTAAGAGAGGGTGGTAAGATCACTCAGACTCCCTCAGGCTGTCAGAGGAAAGATACAGAGAGATCACACAAATCCTACACCCAGGGTAGTCAAAAATTGTGCCAAGAAAAGTGAATCATTAAAAGAAGGAGCCGTGGGAGAATCCTGGCACTGATGGTGGCATCCAGAGAGCCACACTGCATAAACATTCAAACACAAACCCCACAGCCACAGACCAGGAGACTTGCCTGATTGGGATGCCAAAGGAAATAAAGGTGCCAAGAGAGGCAGGCGCTCTGGGGACCACATCCCATGTGCAGACTCACCCGCAGGACCTGAGCATGTCATGGAGTTCTGACCTGGGCATCTGCCAGGTCCCCTCCTGAGCTTTTCTCATCGTAACACATTTATCTGCCCCAAACAACTTTGTTATTAAAAGGTTTGCTACACATTAAAAGATGCGGGAGAAAAAAAGACATTTAGAATGAAGAAGGCACCTGCCCTACCTAGCACACAGTATGTGGTGAAATCAACTTTAGACTGACTGCAGAGTCCACGCATCTTTGTCTCAACCAGTGAGCTCCATCTATCATCTTGCAAATGAAGACAAGATACTCCAGTAGGCCTTTACAAGGTGTCAGAGACAGGATGAGAAGCTGGGGTTCCTGATTTTCCCTTGGGTCAGCTACTGCCTGCCTTGTTAATGTGAAAACAAAGCAAAGCCCCATGCAGCTCTCAAGACATTTTCTGAGATGCCATGAAGAGATTGTTTTGTCGTTTCTTCTTTAAAGACTAGAGTACTGGAGATGCATTGTCTTGATCTGAAGCCTAGTTCCACCATCAGGAGTATGACATTAGCAGCTTACTTAGTTTTTCTGTACTTTAGGGTTATTATCTATAAAATTAGAAAAATGCAGTGCCTTCTTATTGGGTGTTATGAAGACTAAATGAGACAATCCATGTAATTAGTTTACCACCAGACTGAGCATATAATCACTGTGCCACGAACAGTAGCCATTATTATTTCTGTTCTGCTTCTGACCCCTTAGCAGGCAAGGTGGTTCCACTGGAAGATCAGAGGCTTGGGAATGAGGAGGGTGATTGTTTGTCCCATGATGCACGAGAGTCTATGCAGGCACACTTCGCTGGGTTCTTAGGTTGGATCTGCATCATAGGTCAGAGCAAAGGGACAGTCCCCATCTCACCCTCATAATTATCCAACAAGTTATTCATTATAATGTGCCAGACCCTGAGCTGGGCTCCAAGACTCTGAGTGCCTCCCTCACAGCTCAGCCAGAGAAAAGCACACGAGCGAGTGAAGACAGTCCCGTGAAGTAAGTCCTGCTGTGTTGAGGCAGAAGGGGCACCCAATCAGTCTGCTGACTTAGGGCCCTCAGACAGCCTGGCAGGCCACCACTAAGCTTCTTTGCTTTGGAGGGAGTGAGGAAGAGAAAGAGAAGGCTGTAAGAAAACTGTTGAGTAGCTAACTAGCCAGTTCTAACCCCACTGAAGTGTTTCTTTCCCACCCCACACAAAGCTGCCGAGCTGCAGTGAGAGTCAAGGTACAGGGCCTGTGCTCCCAGAGAATTGAATCCAAGACAGAATCAGTGACTCTGGCTACAACCGTAAGGCAAAGAATAGAAATCAGTCCTGGAACGGCCAGAACACTTCACTAGTCACCAAGGAGAATAAGTGAGTCTTCCAGGACCTTGAAGGGGGGCAGAAAGTTAAGGGAATGAAAGTATAGTAATCCTTCTGAGTGAGCTCAGATTCAAAAGTGACTTTTTCTTACTGTTGTATTATCATCCTTCCCTGAGCCGGCATGGCTTAGGGAATCAAGTCTGTGTGCGTGTGTGTGCGTGTATGTGTGTGTGTGTGTGTGTGTGTGTGTGTGTGTGTGTGTGTGTGTACTTACCCCAGGAAATGACCTGTGGACTAAAGTTTTAGGAGCACTAAAGACTAAAAGATGCACTTGGTTGTAGGAAGCAGAGGTGAGATGGGAGTGAAATGAGGGAAAACTTTACAAGAGAATCACTTTGTTCCACAAACACCATCAGAATAGAGACTATGTCGATATAATCCACCATTGAAACTTCAGCATGCAGCACAATGTGTATAGCAGGCAGTCAGTGAGTATTAACTGAAAAGACAGATAAATGGAAAGGAGGAGAAGAGCATTCCGGACACATGTACACAAGACATAGGACATCACTTTCCTCTTTGTAATGAGTTAGACACTTAGTTAAAGTCTAATTAATAGAGATGAGAATTGATTACCTAAGAGAAGGTCACATTACCTGCTTTTTATGATAAGCATGGGTCCACATACTTGCAAAGAAAGGTAAGGCTGCTTATTGGAGGAGGTGATGGGGTCCTTTATCTTGTATCTCATCTGTGACTTACCAGTCAGACACAGGTGGGTTTCCTCCTCAGGAAAAGGACTGGCTATTGTGGACAGACCACAGGGGGGGATGAGGGAGAAAAGGACAGCCTGCTCCTCCAGAGTGTTAGAAAGAACAGTAACCTTTACTTAAGAATCTCCTTTCAAGAAACCCACGGGATACCAGGCTGTCTTCAAGAAAAAAAGCCACTTCTTTTTTGGATAGCGGTGGTGAAGAAAGGGAAATATTTGGCTCCAGGATGGGTCAAAACAGAAACACAGAGGAAAGAGGATAAGGATCCCTTACCATGGGCTTAAATTAGGCAAAGACACAGGAGAGGAGAAGATGAAATAGTTCTGCCTAGTGGAGCACAGCATATTATGAACGGGCACAGTGAGGCTGCCAAGATAGGCAGGGACCAGACCATGCCAGACTGACTTCCGGAGTTCATTCTGAAGATCAAGGGTGTCATGAGAGGTTTATAAGCTGGGGAGTGGCAGGGTCATATTTGATGCTGGAGAGCAAATTCTCATTCAGATTCTTAATGCGTGGAAGACTGAGGATGACCCCAAACCATTCCTACCCCTGCATGTATCACTTGCATCCAGGGCAGAATGCATTCTTCCCTTTCACTCCCCTTGAACCTGAACTTGGTTATTTGACTTGCTTTGACCAATAGGACATGAGTAAACATGATTCAAACAAGGTTGGAAGAGCTTGCACCTTAGGCTTTCTTCTCTCTTGCCACACTCAGAATGCTGAGACCACCATGGAAACGAGCCTAAACTAGCCAGCCTGCAGAAGGAGGAGAAGCCATGAGCAGGAGACTGAGGCACCAACGGGAACAGCATACCAATGGTCAGACACACAAGTGTGACCATCCTAGATAATCCAGCCACTGGCCAATACCAGCTGACCACAGGTCCTCAGGCATGCCCAGCAGAAACCAGCAAAGTGACTCAGACTAAAAGAGCTGCCCAGCCAACTCACAGAATAAGACAGTGATTTAAAAGAAAAGAGAGAGAGAGAAAGACTGTGGCTATAAGGCACTCAGCAACAATAACAAACTAGTACAGAATGTGATCTGAATGTCAATTCCTCTATACTGAGACGAATGTACTACTGGACAGTAATAGACAAATAGAGACACTGAAAAAATATTCCAGAAATCAATCTCAGTATACTTAAAAAACGTAATATGTGGTAAAGGTGGTACTTCAAGACAGTGGAAAAGGATAGATTAATTAGTCCTGATGTAGGTGGTTATCTTTCTGAAGAAAAACAAGGTTGGATATCTATCTCATGCTAAATATAAGGAAAAAAAATTAAGTGGAATAAACTAGTTAAATATAAAACATAAAAAATCAGGGGAACATATACATATACAATCTAGGGGTTGGGGATACCCCAATAAACGCACAGAAAGCAATAAAAATAATATTGATATAACTGACCATAAAAATAAAAAATATATATGCATGCCAAAAGATACCATCAAGTCAATAAAATGGGCAGAATGGGTGAAAATATACCATAAAATAAATAAAATGGGGAGATGATGGGTAAAGGATCAGTACCTAACATACAGTTATCACATATTATCAAAAAATAAAACAATGAAGTCTATATATATGTAAATTGTAGAAGAGAAAAGTCAAATGGACAACAAACACATAAAAAGATGCTCAAGTTCACTCGTAGACAGGAACAACAAAATGTTGTGATATATCCATTTACTACTAAGAGTTAAGAAGTGCGATAAACTGATCGCTGGCATGGATGGAGGAAGGTGCTCACAGACATCACTTGTAGGCATGGTACTTATTACATCCACTTGGGAAAGAAATCTGGCAACTTCATTTTAAAATTAAAATACACTTTGACCCAGGAATCTCAGTCTCAGGAATCTATCCTATAGAAATAATAGGAGCAGTATGTATGTGAAAGTGTGTAGCAGCATTGTTTCATGGGGGCAAAGAATCGGAAACAAAAGACATATCCATTAGTAGAATAAGATGGAATAAATTTTAGTGCATCTACATTCTTTATGCAATACTGAGTGGTCATTAAAATGAATTTGAGCAATAACAGTTAACTTGATGGGATTTCTATTAAGTACAGACAAGTAAGAAAAATAAGATGTAGAGAAATGTATGTAAGATACAATGTATTTTTTTCTAAAGCAAACAATGAATCCTCAAATCCCTTTATTTATGTATTTGTGCATGAATAGATATCTGTATGTTTATAAATGGTTATAAATGGTTATAGATGCATGGAGAAATGATGCATAAAAAATGCACTTCTCCAGTTAGCATGGGTTGAGGAAGAGAGGAAGGAACAATGCATGGCAAGAAAAATAGCAGAAATTAGAAATAAAAATAGGAGAAGGAGAAAAGATGACACAATAAAGTAACATATAATCCCATTTGTGAAAAATGTAAGTTTACCTATAAATAATAGAGCAAAAAGTTATATACAACATACATTATACATGTATTTTATATATAATATATAATTATATACATATATAATTTATAAATATTATATATAGTCTAGTTTAAACCAAAATGGAGATGATAGAGGTAAGAAGTGTTTGGACTTGGAATATACTTGGAAAGAGAGTCAAAAGGATTTACCTAAGGGCTTGGTGCAGCCTAAGAGAGAAAGAGGACTCAACGGGTGGCTCTAAGATTTTTGGGAGATGAGCCAATGGAATGATAGAATTTCCCCTAAACTAAGATGGGGTAGAGTGCAGGTACAGTTGATTTGGGGGGAAAAATATTAGGAGTTCCATGTTGGACGTGTTAATTGTTAAGTATCTATGATAGAGGCAAAGAGTGGTGGTGAGTAGGCAGCGGGATACACAAGCCTGACTTCAGGCAAAGGTTCCATCTATAGGTATAAGGGTGGAAGTCAGCAACCTAGAGGTTTGTAATGGCTTGGGACTGAATGACATCCCCAAGAGAGTAAGTGGGCTAGAGAAGAGGTTCAAGATTAAACCCTGGATGAAAATAACCATGACTTATGGTATATATTCATGACATATACATGATATGTTATCAAAAACAGGTTTCAAAGCGATATGTATAGTATAATGCTTTCTGGTTTAAAATAAACCTAACTAAACCTTTACATTACTTTATGTAATACATATACAAGAACAAGGGGAAAAATAGAATAGACATGAGCTTATTAACAATGGCTGCCCTCTGGATCATGGAAACAAAAGTGTCATTGTGGAGGGGATCATTAGCTTTGCCTTTAACGTTTCCATGATTTTTTTTATTTATTTGTTACAACAAGCAATTGTTATATGTTATAAAATCTCAAATAAAGAACAAAAATTAAGTGTGCTTCCCACCAATATAGTAATTTCTAATTTCCATCTATGTGGGAGGAATAATAACACAAGTTCTCTGCGAATCCCCATGCAAATATTCAGGCTAAATTGGAAGGGTAGGAAGGACTCTTTCTGCACCACAATTTCATGGCACATCATCTGGAGATTCTGAGGAAGGAAATTGGTATTCAAAGTTGCCTAGAGAAAGAGCTCAGCTCCAGGAAAAGGTTCAGCTCATTTTATTTGGCTGTGGTTAACTGAGCTGGAGAAGAGCAGGATCTGTTCTGAACACTCGGAGATGAAAATTGGGAAAACATATCCATATAGACAGGAAGTTTCAAATGGAAAACAAGGGAGCAACAGCAAGAGAAAGGCCCCACATGCTGGACTGGAGCTGGAGGGATCATCTGCCTTTCTACTGGTTTCAGGAACAATTCCTGGGTTAGAAACAGATGTCAACTGTGCAAGATATTGGTTGAGACTATTGGCTCTTGACTCATACTGACTTTATTACAATTCTAGCTTGGCTAATTCATTGTCTGACCTAAGATATCAGACTTCTCTGTATCTCAGTCTCCTCATAGGAAATGGTATAATGATGGTTATGATAATGATAAGAATAATCATAGTAATAGAAATAACAACAGGGCTTGCTTCATAGGAGTGTTTTGCTTTAAATAAGGCAATACCTGTACAACATCTAATTCAATGCCTTGTATAGAGCAAGCATTTAATAAATATCTGCCATTATTCCATTATCATCACCATTATTATCTCAGTAACATCAATTTGGTGAATGTTGTGGTTGAATTGTGTCTGCCAAAACAATATTGTATCATATTGCCTGGCACCTGTGAATACGATGTTATTTGAAAATAGGATCTTTGCAGATGTAATCAAGTTGAGATGAAGTCCTACTGGACTGAAGTGGGTCCTAATTCAATGACTGGTGTCCTTATAAGAAGAAGAAAATTTGGACACAGACACACAATAAGAATGTCATGGGAAGATGAAGACAGGTAGGAGTGATGCAGCTATTAAATAAAGAACACTAGGGATTGTAGGCACCCGCCAGAAGCTAGAAGAAAGGTAGGGAACAGACTCTCTCTCTCAGAGTCTCCAGAAGAGACCAACCATGTGAACACTGACTTCAGACTTCTCACCTCCAGAACTATGTGACAATAACTTTCTGCTTTCTTATCTTTGGCCACCAAATTTGTAGTAATTTTTTATGGAAGCCATATGAAATTAATTACAACTTAAGATAGGGAAGCCAATGATGAACTTTTCTAGCAGTAGCCCCAGTACCACAGAAACCACTTTGTCTGAGGATGCATTAGTCTTACGAACTTGCATATTTTGGTAACTGAACATAAAAAGGAATATTTCTTCATCCTTTCTATTTAGTGGAACCTTAGATAACTTATGGACTTCATAATAGGTCAGAGAAGACAGACAGCCCCAATCTTTCCTGGGAAACAAACTGTTCAAGCACAGTAAGCATTAAATAAACATCTATGGAATCAAATGGATTGAAGTGAATACCAGTGTAGAATAGGACCTTGTTGGAACCCTAAATGGCGAGTTAAAAAATAAAGCTAAAAGCCTATTTTCTTAGAAAATATAACACAAATAATAACTATTGATCTTATACTTATTATGCGCCATTTATTATTCTAAGCATTCTGTATTTATAAACCTATTTAAATTCACATTACAACCTTATCTAATAGGATTAAAGAGCAGTTGATACCATACTTTTTCACTTGAGGTAAAAAGGTATTATACTAATGAATCTTGGAAAGTGTCCAATACATACAACAAATTCAGACTACCAAAGATTCAAGTGCCCTTATTATGTTACAGAGTTGTTGCCAAGAAGTAGTTGTCAAACCAAGGATTATATTTCTCAGTCCTCTTCCATTTACTTTACTGGGGCCCTGTTACTCATGGGCCAATATGAACAAAGGTGATATGTATCAATTCCAGGCCAAAGAATTTAAATATATGGCAAACATACACCATTTTCTCTTTCCCTTCTGCTTCAATTCTGGAAGCCCAGTGATGAGTATGACTTTCTATGCCAGAAGGAGGCTGCCTCCTTCACTGGAGGCAAATCACCCAGGAGGGCTGCCCCACTAGGAATGCCAACGTTTCTAAGCCGCCATGGGCTTCTTGGTTACATCACTGAACCCACCCTGTTTCATTATTATTGTCATCATTAGAATTATTATCACCTAACTTTTCACTTCTAAAAGAACAGAAAGGACAGTTGAGAATCACTGTTAATACTGAAGCCATCCCAACCAAAGAAACTTTGCAGTCTAAACTCACTACAATGTCTCCAACATCTGAAGTTTAGGTCAAGAGAAAAATATTTTTTGATGCATTTGTTCATTTTCTTTCCAGGCCCCATATAAACAAAAAAGAAAAGAGACTTTTTTTCCCTGAAGTGCCTGGATATAACACTTTTGTTGAAGGTTGCTGACCTTTGGATTGTGACTCTGTATTAGGATGGCAGCTAGACCTGGCCGATCAAGCTCACCCAGCCCCTGTATCTGGGCAACTAACATGTCAGAAACAATTTGAAACATGTCCACACCACTGAGTGGCTAAGCAGATGAAAAACTTGTTCCTCTCAGACAGCAATTTAAGTTTATAACTTTGCAATATTTTCTGGAAAGAGAGAAATTAAGAAATGAGTAGCTGCAGTATTGGGGACTACTTTGAAAAAGATCCCTAAAAGCCAATCTCCTCTCTCCAAATTTGAACTGGTTGAAACTGATTAAGGCGACATTTCTTTAACATGTCAGCACTCTGTTTCCCCCAGGGTAATATGCTGGATACTATTTGATTTTTTTTTTCCCTAAATCTATCAACTTGTCCTTTATACACTCAAGATCTGCATCCAAGTCAAGGTGGTTGGAGTAAAGCACTTAGCACAATTCATTGCACAACTTGTGGTAAATACTCCTTTCCCTTTCATCGTTCATCATTTACTGTCACACATTGCTCAGCTGTGCCTCTGTAGCATGCAAGCAGTCAGGGGCAATATGTAAATGAATGGGCATCACCGTGTTGCCATAAAACTTTATTTACAGAACAAGAATTTCAAAGGTAAGAAAGCAAGTACAACAAACCTAAGGCATCAGTGTGAGTGTCACATTCAAGAGAAAGAAAGGTCTTCTGACCAGGGATTAATGAGTAAGAAGCATAGCAGTGGGAGAAGAGGTCCCAGAGATGGCAGAGGCCAGATCAGGCAGGACACCATAGACAACAACTTAGCTTTAGTCTCTGTGCTTCTGATGGATTAAATGTGCAGTGAGAGAAAGAGAAATCAAGGCAAATTACTAAATATTTTACTTGAGAAACAAGGTCACCCATAGAGGGAGACTGGGAAAGTTTGAAGAACAGAACTCAAAAATCCTATTTTGGCCAGTATGTGATTTGCAAACCATTTTCCCTACAGAAAGTTGAAATGATAATTAGTAACCTATTTGTTCAGTCTGAAACTCTGGTTCTCATAATTCCCATAATTCTACATCATGATTTGGTGCCTTGGAAGGAGGGTACTGCAGTGTAGACAGAAGCAGGTTGAAATGACAACTTTCACACTGTTCAGCTGTGTGAATGAGAGAAGCCATCCTCTCTGAGTCTGTTTTCTCATATGGGAAATAAGTCTATTATTATCTACTTCACAGAGTTGTTTTGAAGAAAAGTTCTTAATGAAGGATCTGGCACTAAGAACGTTCTCCATAAAAGTTGTTTCTCTTCCTTCTCATTTATTTATTCATTTAATAAATATTTATTGTATTTTATGTCAAGTATGTGTCAGATACTGCTCCAAGCACTGAGATAGAAATGTGAGCAAGACCAGTAATCTCAGCCCTCATTAACCACACACACATACTGGTTGAATATATATGGATATGTATGCATATAGGCACAGATCAGTTATTCTCAAACAGGGGTGATTTTGCCCCTCAGAAGACATTTGAAAATATCTGGAAATATTTTTGTTTGTTATAATAGGGGAAGATGCTACCTTCCTCTAGTGGGTACAGGTTAGGAATGCCGCCATACTTGCTAAAATGCACAAGTCAGTCTCACCCACAACAAAGGATTATTCATCCCAAAATGCCAATAGCATGTTGAGAAGCCCTGTATAGGGATGTGTGTGTGTGCACACTGGGGGAAAAAAAAAACCTATGAAGAAGAGTACAGGAAGGGAAGTAAGAGAGTGTTCGAGAGTTCTAATTGAAGAGGTGAGCCCTGAATAAAATCAAAGCTTTGTCTTGGTAATATCTGAGAAAACAATGTCCCCAGTAAAATGACCGGGACTTATAACTGACCATGAGCACAATTTTTTTTAAAAACCTTGAATCCAGCCATAAATGCGAATTCCAAGTCAGCCATTAATTTTGCTTTAATCTTCAAGGCTTAATGCACTTTCTTATTTTCTCATATTATGAGCTATGATGAGAAAGACAGTTTTTGAAGTTGAATAGATTAAGGACCAAATCCTGGATTTACAATTCGTTACATAACCTTGAGGAATCTCAATATCTTGTAGCCCTGGTTTCTTTACCTGCAAAATAAGGTTGATAATAGATAATACATAAAACAGAGTTGTTTGGAAACCTAAATGAAATATTCCATTTAAAATGCCTATGTTAGTGTCTGACATACAATAGGAATTCAATAAACAAAATCCCAGACTTGTTTATGAATTTAATGTCTTTCCCTCTTCTCTAGCATTCTCCATCTGAATCAGTCCCAAAGTCAATGGATGCAGTCTTTTTGGTAGAGGTGGATGAGTTTGGTATATAACAGTTTATAAGTGAACCAAGGGAGCTGTCCAGCAGTTAAACAGTACTGGCTTATACAAATGAAACTAATTGTCTCCTTGACATTAGGGGAGTACATCTTGTAGCAATATGACAAATGAAGAGAACCTGAAGGGAAAACGAAGATAAATGAACTTTAGGGAAGACTTTCATGTAAGGGAGAATACCCATCCAGTTGGCAGATGACCCAGAGAAAGAAATTTCTCAAAAGCCTGAAGAATGGAGGCAGTCAGCAAAATCAGATGTGTGGTAGGATAGTGAGGACAAAATAAATCTGGTAATTATAAGGGTGCTGTCAACCCATCAATTTAGCAGAGTTGTGTGACTGGAATCCAGATCACAGGTGGATCCATTGGAACATAACATGGTGGTAGTTTATATACAGGATATTCTAAAGTTGCTCATAGCAAATGTAAGAATGTAATCTTAAAAAGGAAGTGGGAATGGTGACCTAGTGCAGAGGTAAAAATATTAATTTGGGCAAACAGTAGAGGAGAAGCAATAGAAGAGAAGCTTTATAAAGATATAGAATAGATATGAAAGAGAATAAAAAACAAACAAACAACAACAACAACAAAAACTCTTACCATATCTCACCAATATTTCCAGTGAGGCAGGAGGTGAGTCAATGGTGAGAGAGTAGATAAATAATTTAGATGACAATGAAAAAGGTTTGCAAGTGTTTACAGAATACAGAAGATCTCTTTAGAGGTAAATCAAGAGCTGCTAAGCTGTGGGCAGATCCTAACTTGAGGTTAAATGGAATTAACTTGTCATGAATTTAACTACCACACTTGTGTGACTTTCTTCAATGACAGTGGCTGGCATGGGGCAGAGTAAAACCAGTAGACTGGACAGTGAATGACCCATGTCAGCCTCTTGGGATGACAACAGTGAAGAAGATAAAAGTTGGAAGGAAAAGCCTCAGGGTGGCAGCAAGATGCAGGGTTGGTCTATACATTGTTGCTCAGTGTGGCTGAGAAGATATGGGGGAAGAAAAGGAATAGAGAGAGCAGGTATTCCTTCAGTTATACATCAAACATGTACACCTAGCACACAGGGTGGTAAGTGAGACTTTGGGGAGACAACTGTGAACAGAGCACAACCTTGGCTTTTAAGGATCTTGCCATCCAGTGGGTAAAAGAATTAGAAATCACCTCACAAATTTAAGAACGCCTCCAATTCCAAGGGAAAGAAAGCCAATGAAATGACTTTAAACTCAGTAGGGAATTTTTTATAAGGACAAAGATGTATCTCATAGAACCAAAGGTCAGGGAGTATAAATGCTATTCAGTAAGGGCTAGAAACAGGAATAGGAAAGACCCAAGGAAGAGGAATAGGAAAGCTCTACCTCCTCAGTTCCTATTTTTATTGAACCTTATCATTTTTCATTCCTTTCAGTCATCTTTATCTACAGTCTGTTTTTCTCTACTATCCTATATATTCTCATCGATGCTTTAGCACCTCCCAGTTAAGAGCCCAGACAAAAGAGGCTAGTGCCATGATATAATGACATCAAATTCTAGGGAGAAAACAAGATTGGATCAGCTCTATCAAGGGGATTGATTCCCTATGGATCAGAGTCCACCCTTCAGTCAGTCAGCTATAGTGAAGGGCTACAGGGTTACTCATTCAAGATGTAAGGGATTGTGAATGGGCAAGAGACTCGAGAGGAAGAAAAAAAGTGTTCAAGAGATCAGTCTCAGAGGGGAAATTTTGGTGGATCTTTTAGCTGGTTTTACTGCAAAGCAGTAGGTGCATGAAGTAAGCTATTACACCTACTATTTATTGTACTATGGGACAGGAAATGTGTTTTAGTGGGGTGAGGGGGCTTAGCCTTACTTTCCAGAAATTAGGGACTGAATTAAAGGCTTGTATGCAGGTTGGTCGTTTAGGAAGGTAATCCCAGGGAGGATGAGTGAGGGTTGGAGACATGAAACAAAGGAGGAAAAGCCAATTGGTCATCAGTGCTGAGACTTTCTGAAGAGCTTTATGAAATATTTCTCAAAACTTTTTGTGCAGGGGATAAGTGGGTACAGAATTTATGTGTCAGATTACGAATGACTCCATAGTTACTCCTTCCTCCATGCTTCCAGATATGTGTGCAGTGCATCCCAATCTTCAGTGTCAGAGAATCTCCAGGGCAGGAAGCAAGAGGTTCTCAGCACAGGTTTAGGTGAGATGCTGTCAGGTTGCACCTGGTGAAAGAGGTCCAACTTCCATGAAACTGGTCACTATAGCAGTGGCTGCATAAAAGTAGTATGTAAGGCCATCAAGTGCTTTCCATGAATAAAGCATCATCATGGGACATAAAGGTCAGAGAGAGACAGCTGTAACAGGAACTCAAAAGGGAAAGGGGAAAATATTTACCTGGCCTGCATCTGTTGCCATGCACAGAAATATGATATGCAGAACCCTATTAATTTCCCCAATAGCTCTAAGGTTTAAATAGTCATGTCTCCTATTAAATATAAACAAAAGTTCAGGTTTGTAAATAATGTGTACAAGGTCACATGACTACTATTAAAATCCAAGTCTACTCTTCTACACACACTTTTTCTTCAAGACTTTATTACATACAGTGCTAGTCTTCAAGAGGCTTGCAGTTTAAGGGAAAGGAATATAACATGTAAACACTAGTGATCATGAGACCATGTAGAATCATGTGACCACTAAGCAAGAGAAAGCCAATAATTGGACTTTGAATTCCAAGGATTGGGTAGAAATGTTCCAAAATATTGATTCTGCCATGCCGTTAGATGACTTTAGGAAACCTAGGATAAAAAACCAATAGGTGAGTACTTTTTTTTTGGCTACCATGCAACACAACATTTATTAACATTTTGAATACTTGATGGGCCCCATTAAGTTGCTACCAGGCTGGAGACATTGGCAGTGCATCAGGTTAGGACTCTGGAGGCAATGAGCCCAGTAGAATTAAGATGGAGAGTCTTACCTCTATAAATGGGGGAAGTTAGGTATTTACGAGGTTAAGATTTGCTTGCTGGGACTCTCTGTTTTATATATAAATTTAGTATTTGTAACATACTTCGCATATTAATGAAATAGCTTCTTACAAAGTTGTCTTTGAGGATACATAAATGAGGACTACCGGGGCTGCTCAGTGCTGTAACTCTTGGTGGTTTTCCAATTGGAGTCCTGTTAAAGCCATATGAATCACGATAAAGCGCAGAGAAGCTAAGCCATAGGCAGAGCCCACAATTGAGATGAGAGAATATAGCCCCACCATGGCTTTCTCCATGTGACTTTCTTCAGTAAGAGTAGCTGGCAAGGAGAAAAGTAGAAGGTGGTAGATTTGACAGTGGACGATCTCAGGCGAGATGTTGGAAGGGTGAGGTGAAGAAGCCAACCTGAGTCTTTGTGGCCACACACAGTCTCATCACTAGATGGTGAGACCTTTTGGTCAAACACGTTGATCCCTCTTCACTTCCCCTAACCGTAGCCATTCACACACACATGCATACACAAACACTTTTAAATAAGAATGTGGGCAGAGGGGAGGAGGAATAGGAAACCAGAACACTTGAGAGATGAAAATTCTCAGTTGTCAGTCATTTCTTGTTCCTGAGACAATTTGTTTGGGCTAACAATGATAGCTTCTACTTATTCAGTGCTGATGATGGACAGACTCTCTCACATGTAATGTTCAAAACAACTCTTTGGTGTGAATATTTATTATGCCCATTTCACAGATGAGGAAGCTTCAGTTCAGGCAGATTAAATAACTTGCCCAGAGTCCTCAGCTAGTGAATGATGAGGCTGAGATTTTATTCCATTTCTCCCTGATTGAGAGCTCAGATCTTCCCAGCATACCAGCATACACAACTGCAGACCCTACCTTAAGATTCTTTTACTGAGGAGATATTTCATTGATTACCCATCCTATCTGTTCTGTTTCACTAGACAATAGTAAAAATCACTACCCTCAACCCTAACACTGGATCAAGACTAAAAAGTGACAGAATTTTGTACATTTACCATCTAGTTTTTACTTCCTTGTATTTTTATGTACTTTTTGAATACCCTTAAATGATCATTAAATGATATTTTGAATTATGGACCATGGTACACCTGCCCTAAATTTTTCATTAATTTATTCAACAGTTATTATATTGAGCATTGTACCAGATACTTAGGAGCAAATTAGAAATACTGTGATAAATATCACATTGACAGTCTATACAGCATACTGTGAGAGTACAAAAATCTTTGCCAAAACCAAATAGCATATCCTAATTGAACTGGAAAGATTCTTGGACTTAGCAAATGAAAGGAAGGAATTATCATCATCTGAAATGGGAAGGTGGCAGAGTAGATCAGGTTATGATGGTGGGTGGATGTAGGGAGATAACTGGCATGTTGAGTTTGAGCTATTAGGCTTGCGAATAGAGTTGTGAAACCAAGAGCTGAATATAGGATCTGGAATTTAGGTGAGGTTTGACTCTTCAGCATATAGATAGTATTTAAAGCCTGATATTGGGTGGGATTATCAAGGGAACAAATTTGTAAGGAATGAGAAGAAGGACAAATGCTGAGCCTGGAACGGCCCCAGATGAAGAGGCCATGAAGACAAGGCACAAATAAAGGAAACTGAGAAAGAACCACCAGTAAAGTAGGAAGAAAATTTTGAGGCTTTAGCATCAGGGACAATAAAGAAAGTATACCAATGAGAAGTGCAATACTTGCATCAGGTGTTGCTGATAAATCAAATAAAATGAAAATTGAGAACAGACCACTGGATTTAGCAATTTGGAGGTCAGAGGTCACCTTGAAGTGAGAAGTTTCCACAGAGCAGTGGGAAGAAAACCTGCTTCAAGTGGCTTTAAAGGAAAAGAGTACAAAAATTGGAAACACTGAAAATAGACAGCTCTTTCAA
Organism: Smutsia gigantea; assembly: GCA_032199065.1. Classification (NCBI taxonomy): domain Eukaryota; kingdom Metazoa; phylum Chordata; class Mammalia; order Pholidota; family Manidae; genus Smutsia; species Smutsia gigantea. The sequence goes on from JAVSCE010002026.1 coordinate 46,387, forward strand.
GATTTGCTACAAAGGGGAACAGAAATGGGGTGAAGACTTCCAGGAGAATTAGAGTCAAGTAATTGTGCATGCTGATTGGAGAAGAACATTTATTGAGGATGTAACACATGGGGGAAGAATTGGTAAAGCAAGGTCCTTGATAGGAGATGTGTATATAGGAGTATGATGTGAGTTTTTCATTCATTATATTAAACATGGAGAAGGAAACTAGTTTATTTGGCACCCACTACATGCTAGGAACCATGAAAAATACTTTGTATTCACTATTCTATAAAAATTTTCAGAAAAGCTCTTTTAGACTGCCCTCAGGGCCCAGAAAGATTAAATATCTTGAATAGCAGAGCCAGAGCTTGAATCTTCACCTTAGTCCAAAAACCATTCTCTTATCCGGACACCCGCTACTTCATCTGAGGAGGAAAACAAGCAAACAAAATTGAGCTTCCGGCAAGTGTAAAAGATGGGGCAAATTAGGAGTCAGGAAACCAATGAGGAAGCTAGTTTAGTCATCAGCATGAGCAGCAGTAACCATAAAGGTCCTAACTAAGAGCTTGACAGTGGGACTGGAGAACTGAGACCCAACCCAAACACCTCTCAGAGGAGGATTCCCCTGGGCCTGGGCTGACGAGAGGGCAGGAGGGGCACTGGAGTCAGAAGAAGCATATAGGAGGGCAGGGGATGAGCCCCAAATATCTTCTGGCTTCTCCATGTGGGTATATGGTGCCCCTCTGGGCTATGATGAGGTTAGGAGAGGGAGTTCTCAAAGAAAAAAAGAGATTAACATGGAGGCTTCATGGTTTTGCCTTTCTCCTTTCCTTTTTGCCCATCACTCTCTCCCTAATGCCACCTCCCACCTTCACCCCTCACTCACTGAGCCAAAGGTCAATTCCTGACAGAAGGTCACCTTGGAGAAAGAAGAGTGGTTCTGGAAAAGAACAATATGAGAGAGGAGGAAGAGAGGCCCTCTGAATTGGGTAGAGAAGAGGAAAGGGAAGGTTGTTTTATGTAGTCATTGTTGATATTTAGTAACCATGTATCATATACTTGGCAGATTGTGCATAAGTGTGTGTGTGTGTGAGTTGTGTGGGGAGGAGGTACCACATTTAATCATCACAATAGCCAGTGAAGTAGGTGCTTTCATAAGATCCATGCTACATTTGGGAACACTGTGGTAAAATAGCCACCCAACTGATATCCACATTCTAATCCCTGGAACATGTGAAGGTTGCTTTACATGACAAAAATGGGCTTTCACAGATGATTAAATTAAGGACCTTTACTACACATAGAGGAGAATGCAAAGTGAAAATGGAGCAGAGAGAGATTTGGTCTTGACGATTAGGAAGATGCAACCACAAGCCCAGTAATGCCGGCAGCCACCAGCAGCTGGAAGAAGCAGGGAATGGACCGTCCGTTAGAGCATCTGGGGGGAACATGTCCCTGCTGCCACCTTGATCTTGGACTCTGAAATACTGATGTAATATTTCTGACCTCCAGAACTGTGAAGGAATAGATTTCACTTGTTTTAAGAGACAAAGTTCATGGTAATTTGTTGTAACAGTCATAGGAAACTAATACAGACACCAAGGGTCTGGGAGTTTAGGTAAATGGTCCACTAAATGGCCAGGCCCTCTTACAGCCAGGCAGTTTGACTTGAGTGGCCTTTAAAAACTCTGTGACTGTCCCTTTCAGTAACTGGTCTCCTTTAAATGTCTGAAAAGATAAGAGCAAATATCAGAATTCCTGTTCTAAAGTGTTTAAGAGCAATGCCACTCTGCCACTGACCTTCAGGATCTTAACTGATAAGCATTTTAGTAGGAACACAATAAAGATAGTGAACTATTAAACTAAGTTTTTAACAACTACCTTGGAACAGCTCTGGATAGGGTCTCTGGGAGGCCAGTGAATAATGCCTGTGAGGTTGGAACCTTCCTATTTGCATAGTCTTGTACTTCCAGCCAGCCCCCAGAGGAGGCAAGTCCACTCCCAGGGCTGTTGTCAGTCTCACCTTTCACCAAAGAGCAGATGGAACCTTGCCTTCACAGAGGGGAGGGGTTTCGACCTTTCTGCCAGTGCTTCACAGCCCCTTGTACATTTTCTGCAGGCATTTCCCAGTGACTGAAGGAACTATGTTTCTGGAATGGGTGGTGGGCATGAAAAATATTTGGCAAAAATTTTAAGTTTCTTCATCCTCTCTCCTTTCCTGAATTGGGAGCCATCTTCACTTGTGCTTTTGAATAAAATTAAAAGCCCTGCCAAAATGTTTCATATTTCCATGAAAAATCTCATCGGAACAATTGCAGAGTCTCAGTACTAAGAGTCCAGTCCCTCTGTGCTCCTCAGCACCATGGACAGTCCCTCACTCAATGGAGAGTGAAGCCTGCCTACTCAGTTTTATCTCTGCCTACTCCCTTTCCTGCCACACTCTCCTTTATGCACACACATTTTATTCCAGATACAGGATTGCCTCACCTCCTCCTGTGCACATGATACTCTTTCTTCCCAAAAGAAGCACCATCTAGGACATGCACAGCACTCCGTCCTCTTTGGCTTGACTTCATACTCTCAGTGGTCACTCTGCTGCCAGTTCCCCTAGGAAACCCTTCTGGAGCAACCCCCCACTAGATTTCTGGACACTTCTGACCTCTGTACATATCCTTGTCAGGGCTTGTAATATTGAACAATATAATCATCTATTTCATTGTCTATGGGCTCCCTGGGAAGCATATTATCTCATTTAATTCATTTAATTTTATCCAGAATCAGCACATCATAGGGGTTCACTGGGATTTGTAAATGACTGGATGTGTGTATGAGCAAACGAATGTGTGACTTTAGGTCTGCTGTTCTGCAGCTTCTTTGTTCCTCAGCAAAGAGTCTAATGTGGAGATGATGTATCTTACTCTTTCCTGTCTTTCACAAAGCCTTTCTCAGAGCAAGTACTCTATACTGTACAATTGATTCATTCCCACCAAAAATCAATTTTGAAGGAAGAAATTTCAGATGTTTCTGATCATATCAACTTTAGGTCTTTGAGTTCTAAAAACCTAGACCCAGAATCCATTTTCAAATCACTCACAATACCCTCCCCTCAAAAAGTCCTTTAACATACTGGATTACTCACTGTTTTCTAATAGGACATACACTTGACTATCTCTGTCTTTTTGTCTATGCTATTGTCTCTTCTTAGGAGTCCGTTTGTGTAGTCTTGGACTTCACCCTTCTGTCCAGCTAGAAAATACTTTCCTGCTCCAAGTTCCAGCTTTAATACCTTCCTCGCCAGCCAGGCTTCTATTGGATTTTCCATCCACTTCTATAATATTATTTTATATAATTAAATCAATTTAGTTGTTTAAACTTTCATCCAAGTATGCTGTGAAATTCTTGAAAACAGAACAGTATCTTGTTGAACTGTATCCCAATGCCTAAGGCTTATTCTGGAGCCCAGAACATTTGTTCAACAAGAGTCAGGAATGAATTGGGATACCCAGTTTGCCCAAACCAGAGCCAAGGAAGTCACCCACAAGAACAACAAATTAGATTCTATACTTTCAGAGCCACTTTCCTAAAAAAGTATCTGAAACACATAAAAGGCAAATGGCCAAGCCCAAGAGTGTTGTGAAAGTTAGTGGGGTAGCCAGAACAAGAACGGAAGACCCCCCCACCCCCATCCCACTCCAATGCCTTTTCCACCTGCCAGCCTCGAAAGGATACAGCTCAGTCTTCTACCATCTTCCTTTATTATTAGGGCTCCCCATGGGGTGTGTGAAGTGTCTGGTTGTCTCAGAGTCCTCATACTTTTTTGACTCCCAGAAGCAAGCAGCTCCTTGCCCCAGCCAGATGTGTCCTCCCTGGGGAAGCTGCAGACAAACGTGATTAGCTCCCTCTCAATCGTCTATGAAATGCAAATGTGTTTCACTCACATAGCTGTGACATCCATTGTCTGCCTCTGTGCAGGGGCTGATAATGCCAATTAAATGCCAAGGCTCACTAACAGGTGCGCTGATTGCCTCTGTAAAATGATTTACTGGAGCAACACTCCAAGTGTAAAGTAGATAGGAAAGATCATTCTGCCTCCCCCTGATCCTCATCTCGGTTATTTATTAGCTTTTACATTTGGTCTTGGATGCCAAAAATTAACTTTTCTCCCTAAAAACAAAATCAGAATCATACTTCTTATGTGAAAACTAAACTAGTAACATTTCTGTCATTCAGCCTCCCCTCCCTTCACCACCACCACAGTACTGATTCTGAGGTCTTTCTCCTACTCCCCTCCTCCAAATCAAACCACAACACCCAGCTTCTGGGGTGACCTTCTTGAGGAGGAAGAAGCCTTCCTACTCAAAAGCCGTCAATGACTTCCCACTGTATGCTCAATCAAGCGCATAGTCTTCAGATGGGCATTAAAAATCTTTTATTGGCCCTGTCCTATTTTTACGAAATAATCTCCCACTCCACAACAGCCTGCCATGAACCTTGTACTCTACTTTCCATGTCTGCTTCCTTGAGCACACTGCTGTCTGAAATGTCTCTCTTATGACCCCAGTCCGGTGAAATAATATTTCCTCCAGAGCCACCTCTGCCTTTTCAGATCACCTTAATCAGAACTTCTTTCTCTTTCCCCACAATCCCAAGGTTATTGCTGTAAAATTACCAGTTTTTGAGCATCTGCTGCACATGCCAGACACATGCCAACTGCTTTATTTGTGTAACTTCATTTCATCTTCAAGAAATGAAATATTATCATTCTAATTTTACAGATGTGGAAACTGAGTCTCTGAGAGATAAAGTGACTTGCCCAAAGTCAGAGTTAATAAGAGGCAGAGCCTCATATTAAGCCAACATATGGAGCAATTCAGATGCACAGGCTCTTATTCTGTACAGTATGTGTTGATATCCTGGATAGAATATTACTGATTTCCATGCACATGACAATTACTTCTGTGACTATTGCTATCATCAAGTTATGAATCCTGAGAGAAGAGGGAACATGTCATTCCCCTCTGTATGCCTCCTGCTCTAAATCAGAAGAGCAGAAATAGATATTGTTAAAATGTTTAGAAGCAATTCAATCTGTCCTGGGAAGAACATGTCTGTCCCTGTATCCATGTCTCACTTTAAGAGCATCTATAAACATGCTACATGAACATGTGGATTTAAATCCTCCCGGCATATAGGCTGGGATCAGTGGTCATATCTATATTTAAGGTCTATGGCTGGGAGCCACAAGGGTGATTCACTTAATTTTACACACTGTGAAATCAAATGGTATTACCCCAGACTCATTAGAGCACTGTATTTCCATCATCTTTGGTTTTTGCCCTCTACTAGCCCAAGACTCTACCCAGAGAAAAACTTTGCCCATCCCTGTTGCCTTCTCATGTCTGACTTCCTTCCCTCAAGTCCACAGTCACAGTACAAGTCCCTGCTGCTCTCAGATGGAGCTTCAGAGAGGCCTGACAAAAGACAATTTTCATTTCAAAGCTCAAACATGAAAAGAGCTCCCTTGCTGAGTAAATGAACCCACAGTTTTCTTGTTAAATCAAGCTCTGTTGAAGGGAAGCTGGAATGAAACTGGCAGAGGGATTGGGAAGTGGGGGAGTGGAAAACAAAACTTTGATAGCTTTTCTTTTTTCATTTTCAATTTTTCAGCTAAGCGTACTTAACTTGGCTGAATAAACAAACTATTTTTTCCTAAGATGCACTGAGAAGGGTGAATAGTGGGGAGGGCTTGTTTAATGGTAAGGTCTCAGCCTGTGACCCTTGATCTATGTAAATGGATAATTAAACTGTTTAATCCAGCACTCAGACAGCTGCAGTAGTTTAGATTTCATTTGTAAAAAGGTAGAAGTTCAAATTCCTGGAGCCCATATCCATGAAGCAGCAGTCTCTTTGCCACATCCAGAAAAATAAAGAAAAAAAAAAGACAGGAAGGTTTTCACAGTGGGCAAGATGCAATTCTACCTTTCTTGAATTTATTAGCCTGCTTTGGGTCTAAGCCATTTCTTCTACAAGAGGCTGCAATAATTCTAATGGTTGAATGATTAGTAAAACTCAGTTACTTTGTTCCCGGGCAAAAAACAATCTTTTGTTTTTCTGGGAATATCTGTGTCTTCAGATGGTTTTAAGAGAACCCTGCATAGTCAGGAGAAAGGAAGGAGACCAGGAGAGAAGAAGGGGACAACTGCCAGACTGTTTGCAGCTGGTCACCACGAAGCCACAGATAGAGAGTAGCTTTACCTTCACAGATGATCTCTCAGACTCTGCCCACATGTGTAAGCTCTGTGATTTGAGGACACACACTATTACCCCTCAGAGAAACAGCAACGAACCCCATCCACTATGATTTGACTCTTTTCCATGGTGTTAGTAACAGGAGACCTTAAGGGCCTCAGGACTCTGGAGCATGCAATTGCTTCAGATGCTTCTTGTACAGCCTCCTTTGGCCATCTACCCCTTTCTTCTTGATGACTGAATCCATTCCTTCAAGAGTTGTGGGAGAGACATAACACACACATGAACAGGCTGGCATGGGTTGGACTCTGGCTGAGGCTGGGGTAGAGCTAGAAGTAAAGCCCCAGTACCTAATGCAGTTAACTAGGATTGCAGATGGAACCACAGAGAAACTTAACACTCCACTAGTTCCCCAATTCTATATTACTTCCCTCAATTCTTAATCCCTAGCCCTAAATGTTAAAATATTCTGGATGATTGCAAAGAAGAACAATAGAACACCAGTAGGACCTCCTTCCTCTGAGAGTTAAGAGAGAGCTTGCTTCCTCTTTGTTCTCCACCATGTTGAAGTTGACAGTCTGCAAATTGGAAAAGGATTCTCACCAGAATCCAACCACTCTGAGACCTTAATTTGAACTTTCAGCCTCTAGAATTGTAAGAAATAAATTTCTTATTTTTATAAGCAATCCAGTTTATGGTATTTTGTTATAGCAGCCTAAGAGAAGACACTGCTAAAATGGAAGATTCGATAGGAACTAGAGTCTTATAATACTCAAAATGTCCATAATGCAATCCAAATTATTCATATACCAAGAAACAGAAAAATATCAACTTCAATGAGAAAAGACAATGAACATATATCAATACCAAGATAACGCAGATGTTGGAATTGTCATGTGAAGATTTAAAGGCAGCTATAATAAAAGTGCTCTAATGAGTAATTACGAACACTCTTGAAACAACAATAAATCTTAAATACACAGAAGATATAAATAAGAATCAAATGAAATTTTAGTTCTGAAAAATAAAATAACTGGAATAGAGTTAAAAGTGCCTGAGTTTGATGCAGCTACTTAATAACTTCGTGATTCTGTTAAAATGACAGCCTCTTAGAACTCTAGCTTTATGGATTCCCCTCTCAGAGTTTAGGTTTAAGTCCTGTGTAAAATGAGAATAAAGCACAATGTCTCTTAGAGTTGCTGAATTAAAAGTTATCAAATAACCATTTAAAAATGTATTTTCAATTGTTATGCAACAAATTTCCCCCTAAATTGTGTGGCTTAAAACAATAAAAACATTTTCTTTGCTCATGAATCTGAAATCTTGCCAAGGCTTGACAGAGATAGACCGATCTCTGCTCCATTTGGCTTCAGCTGGAGTGACCAGAAGATTGGGAACTGGAAGCATCCGAAAGATCACTCATGCATGTGGTTAGCAGTTGGGCTGGGAAGACTCAAATGCATGAGAGCTGGGACTCTAGTTTCTGCATGTGCTTTCTCCAGCATAGCAGTTTCAGAGCAGTTAGATTTTTTATGTATGAGTTCAAGACTCTCAGGTTGTATGTCCCAGGAAAAACAAATTAAAGCTGCCTCATCTTTTATGATTTAGCCTCAGAAATCATGCAGCACACATCTGCTATAGTGCCAGGCACCCTTGAATTCAAGGAGTGGGATTGTAGCCTCCATTTATGGGTGTAAGAATGTCAAAAAAGCATTATATGAGATGCGATATAGTGGTGTGGCCACCTTGGAAAACACAGTCTGCTGTGATATATGAAAGTACTTTGTCTAATATTGTAAACCATGGATTGGCAAACTACAGCCAGCTGGCCAGTCTGGCCCTCTTTCTGTTTTTTGTAAATAAAGTTTTATTGGGACACAAAGCCCATTTATTTACATATTGTCTTCTGCTGTGTTTATGTTTCAACAGCAGAATTAAATAATTGTTTCAGACACTGTCTGGCCAAAACTTAAAATATTTACTGTCTGGTCCATTACAGAAAAGGTCACTGGCCCCTGTTGCAGACAACTTCAGCATCCTCCTAGAATCTACACCTCCCCCTCAGAGCTTCCATAACACTTTCTCCATCCTCTACTGGATTTGGAATTATCTGGGTAAATATTAGAACTGACTCTTACCTTAGGACTTTTACTGTTGGTACTTCTTCTGCTAAAGTGTTTTCTTAAAACTCCTCTAATGAGTAGCTCCTTCTCATGGGGTCTCATGTTACATGCTATCTCTTAAGAAAGGCCTTCTCTGTCCACCCAGACTGATTCCCAGTTATTCATTTCTTTCATCACACGTATCACTATCAGAAATCACCTTGTTTACTATTACCCTACTCTTCACTACAATATTAGTTTCAAATGGTACATAACATGTCTGTTTTTTTGTTTGCTTGGTTTTGGTTTTAGAGCATTCCTGGGACTCTAGGCTCTCAATTAATTCCAACAGAACTGAGAAAATATGTCAGTTTTGACCCAACAGATTGTGAGTAATTTTAAAGCAAAGTGTTGTATTGATTACCAGCCTTGAGTGCAGCAGAGTCCAGGCACATAATATGTGCATTACAGTTAACCTCCAAGCAATGGTCAGGTGACAGACCTCTTAGAAGCTGCATCACAGTGTATTCTAAAGAACGTTCCAACAGCCTTTGGCTGTTTACTATGATCTTGTCTCCTCATTTATGTCACATACTACTTGAAGACAGAGATTTTTTTGTGTACTTCTGGGTATTCAGAGGGACATCTGGGAGTTAATGAACACATATTCACCCACATGTCACCGTACACAAGGGATGACTGCAGCAGGATGATGGCCAGTGAACAGAATCCAAACACTAAGTAAAAGCTCGAGCGAGGAAGGAGCTAGGATCAGATCATCAAGAATTTCCTGGAGGTGAGACCTCAGCAAGGTTTGAAAAATCTCAAGGGGCTAGAGTAGGAAAGAAGGATTTCAGGAATAAAGATCATGTTCAGAGGAATAGCATTTTAAACTTCACACTTCTCATGTGCCAAATACTATACTTAGTGTTTACATGCATTATCCCATTTTTTTCTTACATCAATCATATGAGAGAAGCAATAACTATATCCTGCCTTAAAGAAGGGCAAACAAAATTTGAGTACTCTAACACAGGTCATTATGATCATCAATAATAATACTGGTCCTGGATAATCTTTGTATATTATCTCACTTAACCACAAAAGATCCCTGTGAATAAGGTACTATTATTATTCCCAGTTCTACAAATAAGGGGACAGAATCACTCACTACAGAGCCAAGGTTCAAACCCAAACAGTTCGGAGTCCCTGTTTATAACCACCACACTTACCTGCTGTCTAGGGCTCCAACATTTCTTACTGTCTTTCGCTTTGTTCTTACCAAAATCTCTACAGTTAACATCATCATTGTCAACATTTCCTTATGTGACCACTTTAGCCCAACCGTAAATTACAGGGTCAGGGATGATGACAAATGAAAACAGGTGTGTCTCAGGTGAAACGACAAGTAAACTTGGTTTATAACAAGAAGGAACTCAAGTGCCATACCTGAAATTATCTGGAGATTAACCTACCGGAAGTTTAGAGCTAGCAAACAATTTTCAGTAGAAGCCTGGGAACCCAGAAAATAAACTTCTAATTGTTCTTTTATTGTAATTCTTGTTGAGACTGGTATTGAAATATTTGTGCAAGATGTGTGGCTGGACTTTATAGCAGATTTGAATTTCATCAGTATGGAAGATGATGAGTTGGTTGGAGGAGATACATAGCCTAGCTTTGAATCTTGGGTTCTGTTAACTTACTAGTCATATGACTTTAGAAAAATGGCTTAAACTTTCTAAGCCCAGTATGAACACTTGTTAAATGGAGCTAATATTAGTTCCAAGCTCCTAGGACTACTGTTGGAAGTAAGCCAAACCACCTTTACCTTTGATTGAATCCATGAGCAAAACTGAAGTATCTTAACAGATGCCCTGCACAGAGTAGTCAGTATAAATAAGTACACTGAGTAAAGAGTTTGCATCTAGAATCCCACCTGGTATAAATCATATACCCAGTAAGAATCCACCTGGCATTTTTATATCCAAATGACAAGAATGTAAAATGGTTATCTGACAAAAAAGGAGAAAGTAATCTGGAAGAAAGTTCTTTAAAAATGATAAATAATAATCAGAAAAGGACAAAGGGGAGATTTGTTATTATCTGTCTTAAGTGAAAATTAGAAGAGAGATGCCCAGCTTCCATAACCACATCCTTTACTCATCCCCTGTGTTAGGCGAAAGGAACTCCATGGGCAGGGGACTGTTTCAGACTACATAATTAGATGGCAAATGATAATTAATCTTGGGCCCTGAATTAGCTCCCTGCCAGTATGCATCCTTCCTCTCTTCCACTTCTCCAAAGTCCTCACTCCCTCAGCATCCCAAACCCAAAACCACTAATTTTAGTTGGCTTAATTAATTTCCCCTCTAATGCCTCACCTATTTGTTCTGCTCTTTGTTAAGCTTCTATTGAATTTCCCCACAGATAATATCTGTTTCCTCAGAGCCTGGAGGAAGGATAATAAATACGGAATCTCTCACCCTTTACAACAGTCTTCAAGGGCATGGTGAAGAGCACGTCCCCTTTTTCATTTTTGCCAAAAAATCTGCATGAAATTGACATTATGCTCATGTACAGTTTGTAAAGGATTGCCAAGAACAAAGCCCAAAGAATGGATGTGTTTTTATTTTAAGTTCTATTATGGATAAACAAGGTTGAACATGCTTCGGTGGTTCCCACTGTCACCAATGACACCTAAGTTATTCTTGGTCCCGTCCTTGCTGATGCTCAGGTGTGTAATGTAAAGGAGACAGAAATTAGAAGATCGGGTACCGAGAGGGAAGAATTGGAGAGTATGCAAGTTTCTGCTTTTGTGCCAGGATGAATAATGTGGGCATTCTCTGAGAACATTAGTAAAGAAGCTAATTTGAGGAGAAAATGTCGATGGGTTCAGTTTTGGAAATTTTGAATTGGAATTGTTTGCGATTTAATAGTCTTATCCCAGTTTCCTTTCTTTATAGAAGAACCGTGTCAAAGAAGTATTTGTACCCACTGTCTTAGGTTAGGGTTCTCAGAAGGGGACAACACAAGGAGGATTTGTGTGGAAGTGATTTATTAGCAAGTATTTATCAGACAGATTCCGACAGGGGGTAACCTGGCTCAGTTCCTTGAGAAGCCGTTGAGATGGTGCAAGTGACAGCTCAGAGTATGCAAAATTGAAGGGTGAGCACTGAAGCCTCAGTTTTCCTCACTTGCATTATCATTTTCCTTGCTTGGAATGCTGCCCTCTTGGGCTTTTGCAGGTCCATCTCCTTACGGCTCAGGTTTCCACTCACATACCATTTTCTCATGCAGGCCGTTACTGACTTCCTAATCTAAAGCAGCTTTCTACCACCGCACCAGCACCACATCCTCCCCTCCTGCCATCGCAGCCACCCCCACTTCCTGCGGCCACCACAGTCACTGCCACCTCCATTGGCCCTGCTGCCACCATCGTCACCTCCAATGAGACCGGCCACCCCCACCCTACCGTGCTCCCCACCACCCCCATCATCACACCAACAGCTCCCTCCTGCTGTCTCCCACCCTGTTTTATCTTTCTTCCTAGCATCGTGCGCTACCTGATGCTGTATCACACATCGTAGACTTGTCTAGAGCCTCCTGTCTCTCCCCTCTTGAATACAGAGTCCTTGGCCACGAGGACTAATTTGCGGTTGGATCACCAGTGTCTTCAGCTTGCCTGCCACATGGTAGACATAAAAATGTCGACAAGTTGTCTGTTAAAAGAATACCTGATGAGGAGCTGGAAAGAAATGGAATTGCTATGTGGAACAACCTGGAGGAAATGAGAAGGAAATTGAAGTAAGAGCAGAAAAGAAGTGGAGTTACCAGGGCAAAGAGAAACCTCCCATTCTGATGCTGAAAATAAGGTGTGGGTGGGATTTCAGACCTGACTGGCTCCATTTCCTGTGTGAAATGGAAGGTACCCTAAACCTTTGCCAACCTCAGCCCCAGATAAACTCCTTAAATATAGTCTAGGGGAAATTTCTACATTTTCTAATATTTAAGATTCTTGTTTTATGACCTTATCAATTAATCCAGGGACTTCATTCATGTTTGACATTAAAGGCCTTTATGCCATTTTATGTGTTTGAAAACAGAGTCTTGGGGCCGGGGAGATGAAATCTCAGATGGAGTCCTGGGGTTGCCTGTGTCCTGGTCTAACCATCTGCAGAAGCCCTCCCAGAAGGCAGCAGAAGAGAAGCAAGCTCCCAATGCACTGGCATAGACACAGCCGTGTACTGTGTATCATATTTGATTCCACAGGAACAACATGTTTGAGAGGACAGAGTTTTAGACATGAGCCAGGCTCCCCTCTCCTGGTAGCCAAATGGTCTCAGGCCAATGATTCCTTGTTTCTGAGTCTCAGTTCCTTTGGGTCTAAACGCTGTATGGAGTAAGCAGGCCTCCTGGCCCCTTCAGCTGTGGGGTCCTCACAACTGTACAACATGCTCAACTTTGTATTGTCACACACTTTTTATAAAAGAGGAAACCGAGGCTCTGGGACAAGGAAAAACTTGCCCAAAGCCACACAGCTCCTGAGCAACAGTCTAGCCTAAAGTCCACAGCTGTCCAGTCCCAAAGCTGGCCTCTTGCCCTCCATCCACACAGCCTCCTTGGGGCTTCTCCCAGAGAAGTCCACAGACACGCTCCCAACAATCCAACACTCAGTTCCAAGTTCCAGGCTGGGCGTGGCAGAGGTGGACGCCTATGCCCTGGAACCTTGGCACTAGCTTGCTTGGTCCTCCCTCCTCGGCTTTGCCGGTTCTTCATTCCACCGAGTTGCATCATGCTCCCTATCTCAGCCCCTGGTGCCAGTGCTCATGTAAAAACTATCAGATGGTCTGGAGACCCAGGAAGAGAAGGGCAGGGAAAGGGGCAAGAGGGAGAAGCCAGTGGCTCAATGAGCACAGTGCCAGTTTAGACTCAAGGCCTTTGGGGACCACCATGCCTTGGCGTGGGGAGCAGCATAGCTGGCTGGGGAGGGCCTGGCCTTGTTCACTGAGCACACCTGGCTTCATTCCAACCTGCTACTTTGTGTGTGGATGAGCAAGGCAATTCTCCTCTCCAAGCCCCAGTTTCCTCCCCATAAATGGGAAAACAATGCCTACCTCACAGGTGGTCATTGTCATACGAATCAGAGAAAAAAATCTTGCACAATGCCTGACTCCCAGCAGGCATTTGATAAAGGGTGGTCATTCTTATTTTCCCCTGAACTTAGCAAGGGAGGGCTCATTTGAAATGGTAGGGGTGCAATGAGCTATTTGCCATCCTGAGACGGGGGTGGTCTTCAGACAGATGGCTGCATCTTCCTGGGGCACAGCATCTCTCCCTGACATATGTCACCCCAGCCCAGCAGGGTACCACTGCACAATGCAGGCAGGTGATGTTGTTGCCATGGTGATGGAGTTGCATGCCAGTCCAGCCCTGGTCATCCAGGACACACCAGATGCAGGTCAACAGCTCTTTGTTCAGAATGGAAATGAAACTTCTAATGATGAGGGAGGTATGGGATGATCAGCAGCCTTAGGATTGTCACTAATGCCCAGTGTGTCTGGAAGCAACTCACTTGAGTGCAAGTAGACTGGTTTCTTCATCTGTGGGAGGGAAATACTGACACCCTACTCACAGGGCTGTTTGGAAGACTGAATTAGGTCATGCATGTAAAATCACCAAGGATGGTGCCTGACATATAGGAGATCCATCTTGAATGCTAGCTTTTTTCTTCCTTTCCTGTTATTTTTAATGAGATAAGAAGGAAGAGGGAAGGAGGAGGATGAGAAGGAAGCAAGTAGTGAAAAGGATGAGGGAGAGGAAGGAAAGAGGAAAAGGATGAGGAAGGGGAGACAAAAGACAATAACCACTTGTATACATAGTTAACAATCTCCACTGTATTTGTTTCCTATTGCTGCTTTACTAATTATCACAAAGGTGGGGGCTGGAAACAATAAAAATGTATTATCTTAGGGTTCTAGAGGTCAGTATTCTAAAATGGGTCAGCAGGCAGTGTTCCTTCTGCGGGCTACAGGGAGAATCCATTTTCTTGCTGTTCTAGCTTTTAGAGGTTGTGCTCTTTCCTTGGCTTGTAGTTCCCACAACCCCCCACCCCCTCCTGGCTGCATCGCACCAACTGCTCTTTCCTTTGCAGTATCTCCCTCTGACCCTAACTCCTGGCTTCCTTTATTGCTTATAAAAGTGCTTGTGAATACACTAGATCCACCTGGATAATCCAGGATGATTTCCTCTCTCAAATCTTTAATGCCATTTTGCAAAGTCTCTTTGGCCATGTGAGGTAATATGTCCGCAGGTTCTGGGGATGAGGATATAGATTCATATACACATAAAATTTTTTTGGAGGGTATGTTATTATTTTCCTTACCACATCCACACAAACTACTAGGTAGGTATTATCCCTGTTCCCATTTTAAAGATTGAAAATATGCAATAATAAAAATATGACCCAGAAAAATTAATTCTCCAAAGATCACACAGTTGTAAGAAAGAGCAAGGATTCAAACCACAGTTTGATTCTGCTGCATATGCATTAAGATACTCAGTAAATGTTTCCTCTAAATCTAAGAGGGTTGTATTGAATGATCTTTGCGGCTCACCTTACGTCTAATATTCAGGGGTTCTCCGCTCAGGGGAAAAGTCAAAGTCTCACTTCCAGCCAGTCTAGAACATTGTTGGGTCTCTTCTCAGGCTCTAAACAAAAGGGGAAAAGTAAAAAAGGCCTGGGCATCTGCAGAGTGGAAGAGAAGGATGGGGAGGGAGCATTTTCCAAGCAAGAATTTAGAAAATTGCAGAATAAGCTCTGCTCCTACATTTACTACCTTGGAATAATAAATACAAAATCTGCTTAAGATCTTGAAATATTTCCCCGTTGGATTTTTCTCCTGGCAGTCCAACAATCAAAATAAATGACAATTACATTGGCATTTTGCTAATTGAACCAAACAGGAGGTAACTGGTCTTCAGAAATCCTATAATGAAGTAATTAGTTACTCCATCAGTAAACGGAAATAACCATCACAGATTGTTAAAGCTGAAAATAAACTTCCTGATTATAGATGGGATACTGAGAGCCAAGAAGTGCCCGACACCTGGCACAGCTGTGAGGGACAGAGGTGCGACAGGCACCCAGGTCTCCTGGCTTCTGCTCTAGAATTCTTTCCACAGGACCGTCAACATCTAGAAGTTTGAACATGACGAGGTGGTTTACCTATAAACTAGAACATCAGAGATGAAATGACATATTGCACACACACGACAGGCTTTGTGCCAGGTGAGGAATGGATTGCTGCAAAGTCCAGAGTCTGTGTGTAGCCTAGTCTGAGGCTGAGGCAGGGAGAGTCCTTAGGGTGACAGGACTCATTCATATACTATCTAATGAGCTCACCAGCCCACTCAGCTCTCAAAGACCATTTGTTCCTCTTTCTTTTCAATTATAAAAAGAATGGATCATGCCTAAAAATCATTTAGTACACTTTTTTAAAAGTAAAAAGTAAAATAATCATCCATTATGAATTGCACATGTGAGTCACTATTAATATTATGGAGAATTTCCTTCAAAAAAAATTTCCGCATGTCTACTCAACAATTCTTTGGCAAAAACAACCACTTCCTTTATATAAAAATAATAAAATATCATTATGGTCCAACAAGCCTCAGCCACTCCCCAGCCTCTGAGTATAGTGTAGTGAGCCCAAGGGATCTTTGCCACAACAGTTTGTTTAAGCACGGCCATGCAAGCCAAGCCCAGTCAATAGAAGACTTCTCTAGAACTATTGGGAAGGCACCCTTCCTCTGAAGCACAAGTTCTCTGCATCAGGTTGGCCATAGACTCTGTTTTCATGTGGGGGAAAAAGTGACTGAAAATAAATTCCAAGCTGAAACAAACAGAACTTGGAGAGAGAGCCAGAGAGAGAGAGAGAAGGGGGAAGAAGTGAGGAGAGGAGAAAAGGGAAGGAAGAGAAGGAGGAAGAAGAGGGGGAGAGATGGGGAGGGAGAGAGAAAATCCTGACAGCATCACTCCATTTGAATACTTCAGCCTAAATTTGCTTAAAACTAGCTTTGCCCAGTAGATTTCCTAGTTTTTATGAACCAATAAATCCTCTTTTTGATTAAGTCAGTTTGAGCGTCTGCCCCTTACAACTGAGGGAAAGCTGAATGATATCAGAACTGGTGTCTAGTTGGCATGTACAAGTGGCAGATACATGAAAACATGAAACTGGTTAGTCGAGGTGGGGTGTGGAGCAGGGATAGGGAGACTGCCTCTCAGCTTCAAAGCAGAGGTTTGTGGTGATGTGGACTCTGTGTAGTCCCTTCATGCAATACATAATGACAATGGTTTGTAATTACTGAACACTGAGAATTGTGTGCTATACATTTTCCAGGCATTCTCTCATTTTATTACCCACCCTTTCTCATAGGCAAATGCTATTAGAAGCAGCATTTGTGGGCCTAAAGAAGTTAAGAAACCTGCTAGAGTTCAAACAACTGAAGAATTCAAACCCTATTATTCCGGATCCAGAACAAGAGTTCTAAACTACTGGTTATTTATTTATTTATTTAATAATCCTGTTTCAATGGATTACTAATACCTTGTAAACATTTTTAACAGCAGCGTACTATTCCACTGAGGACATGTAGTAACGATTTCCCTTTTTTAGGAAGTGACACAAATGAAGACACAACAACACATGGGTCAAGGCTGCTTAAACAAGGTTTGGATCTTGGTGACAAAAATGTTGATCTTCCAGGGAAAGCTGATCAGCTGAAAATCTTCATGGGAGATTTATCATTACCCTCCTTTGCATCAGGCCCTGGTTTCCACCAAGCCAACCAGTTCTCTTCATCCCCACTCCCACTGGCCCTACACAGATAACAAGGTGGATTATCACAGCAGAAGGAGCCTTCTACAGCTGCAGGTAAGGAAGGGAGACTTCTCACCTGATGAAGATGTTTTGACACCTGTTGTGTATGACTAGCGGTATAGGAGTGAACCAACAAACAGAAGCTCCTGTCCTCATAAAGCTAACATTCTGCTTTAGGGAGACTGGCTAAACCAAGCAACCAATCAATTAGACATGAAATGAGAGAGATGTTGGTAAATACTAAAGAAAAAAATGAAACAGGGAAAGGGAATAGGGAGGTGGGAAAGGTTGCAACAGAACAGAGTCATCAGTGGAAGCTTTCAGGGTAGAGGTGACATTTGAGCAAAGATTTGAAGGCTATATGGAACCAAGCCATGTGGATGTCTAGAAGAGCATTCCAAGGATGTGTTAAAACAAACATGAAGGCTCTGAGGCAGGAGAATGCCTCATGTGTTTGAGGAGTAACAGGGAGTCTAGGAATAGAATATGTCAGGAGTGGAGCATGTGAGGAAGACAGTATTAAGAGATGAGGTCAGAGACAGGACAGGATCAAGAACACATTGGGGCATTTTCTGCCACGTGAGTACTTTGCTGTTTTCTCTGAATGAGAGGAAAGGCCATTTGAGCTGAGGGATGGAATACCTGGCTTAGACTTCAACAGGATTCCTTTGGAGTATGTGTCAGAATAGACTGCAAAGAGAGAAGCTGAAGAGAGATGAGTGGCTTGACTGCAAAGAGAGAAGCTGAAGAGAGAGGAGTGGCTTGTACAACAGTGATAGGTAAGCATGGGTTAAGAAGTGATAGGGTCCTGTGTGAGTTGAATATAGAGCAGAAAGGATGTGGTGATAGGTCACATGTGGGATGAGGGAGTCAAGGAGTCAAAGATGGCCCCTGAGATGCAAACACCCCCCATAAAGTACCTCTGCACTGGAAAGTTGAAGAGGAGCTGGGTGACCACAGAGGGCCCTTGCCACTCCCCTTCTACAGTCATTTGATAGAAAGTATGGCAATTTAAAAATATCCCTGGTAATTGGTGTCTCCAGTAAATATTTGGTAATACTGGAGAACTGTAGGGCTATTGGTCTTAAAAAGTGTGCCTTTCTCAGAATGTTCATGGTGAGTTCTACATTTTTTTCTATTTTTTCTTTTTTTATTGAAGAATTTGATATACATTATATTAGTTTCAGGTCAACAACATAGTGATTCAACAGTTATAACCATTAATTAAATCCTCACCCCTAGTGTAGTTACTATCTGTCAACACAGAAAGATGTTACAGAATCATTAACTATAGTCTCTATGATGTACTTTCGTCCCTGTGACTAGTTTATATTATGACTGAATTATAATAGCCCACAAATGCTGATTATAATAGGACTTGCCTATGAGAAAGGGTGGGTAATAAAATGAGAGAATGCCTGGAAAATGTGTAGCACACAATTCTCAGTGTTCTGAGATTTTGTACCTCTTTAACCTCTTCACCTATTTTACCCACCCACCACAAACCCTCCTCCATTGTAACTACCAATCACTTCTCAGTGTTTATGAGTCTACTGCTGTTTTGTGCATTTTGTTTTGTTTTTAGATTCCAGATATAAGTGAAATCTTATGGTATTTGTATTTCTCTGGCTGGCTCACTTCACTGAGCATAATACCTTCTAGGTCCATCCATGTCACAAATGGCAGGATTTCATTCTTTTTTATGGCTGAGTAACATTCCACTTTTGTAAATGTGCCATGTCTTTATCCATTCATCTATTGATGGACACTTTGGTTGCTTCCATATTTTGGTTATTGTAAACAGTATGGCAATAAACATAAGGCTGTATATATCTTTTCAAATCAGAGATTTTGTTTTCTTTAGGTAAATTCCTTAAAGTGGAGTTACTGGGTCTTATGATATTTTTATTTCCACTAGACCATTTCTAAATCATGTTTTGCCAATTATTTCTCTTCTGTGCAGTTTGTGGAATTGAACAGTGGGGATAACCTAAATGTCATGAATTATTTAGAGGGCTGACATAAATTGTGGAAGATAACAAAAGAGTATATTAAATCTTATCTGTTTTAGTCAATATGTAGAGAGATATTAGAGATTTTAGGCACCTACAATGCACAATTTTAACAGTAGATGTTTAAGTGGGGAAGATTATGAATGTTCTTCCAGATTTCTCTTTAATGAGTTTCTGTTACTTCTTTAACAAGAAAAATAAAATAAATATAATAAAAGTTGCAATAATAAAAGTCTTAAAAGAATTCTATTGCAGGTTTTTGGGGCATTTCAACTAATCTCTTGCTATTGGACTTAAGGTTCTTTCACTTTATTATTCTTAATGAATAGACAATCAATCACTGGCTGAATCATTTGTCATTGAAAAATAAATAGAAAAATATAAACATTAACACATTCTTAATAATTTTGCCTTTTTTCTGAAATTTTCACTGTAACTTAACTTATTTATTAATTTTAATTATAAATTTGTACCTCTTTAACCCCTTTACCTATGTTGTCTGTTTTTCCATTCTCCTCCTCATGGCAACCACCAGTTTGTTCTCTGTATTTACGAGTCTACTTCTATTTTGTTTATTTGTTCATTTGTTTTATTTTTTTGAGATTCTACATGTAAATTAAATCATATGGCATTTGTCTTTCTTAGCCTGATTTATTTCACTTAGCATAGATCCTCTAGGTCCATCCATGATGTCTTAAATGACAAGATTTCATTCTTTTTATGGCTGAGTAATATTCCATTGTATATATGTTACTACACTCAGTTTGTTTTGGCCAAGTTGTCATCTACAACTTACGCAAAAAGAAAACAGGGAAGCATCTGTGGCCTCATGGAGAAGATAATAGGTGGTGGGCTCAGATCTCTAGATTTTAACTCAGACACAACTTACCATTATCCTTTTGACATTGGGAAATGTATGAAACACCAGTTTTATCTGAACAGTGCTAATGACAAGTTTCTCCCCCTTGAGATTGTTGTTGTGAGAAAAAAATAATAATACACCAAAAGCCCCTAAGCATTTAGGGTTTGTTCTCATAAATGGTGACTGTTAGTATTCCTTCAGATGACTCCTGAACATCTTGAAATCCCTACATATCAATCTTCAGCTTCCAACCTTCCAATCTTCAGCTGCCTGCTAAGCTAGGTACCTACAGCACACTTCTTATGCGGTGAGCATAGCTTCTCAGACATAATGAAACACTCTGCAAGTCCCCTGGTGAGGCACTGAAACTTTTTGCCCCAAAAAATCTATATGTGGATTACTATCTATGCAGCACATAGCACACTGTATTACAATTAGCTGTAATGTTTCCCCATTTAGTCTGTTTCCCCAACTAGACTGAAAGCTCTTGGAATAGGGATTATGCCTTATGCACATAGCCTTCTTAGTGCCTGGGACAGTCCTTCACACAGAGACATGCTTCTTAGATGATGGATGAATGCGTAAATGGATGTATCAATAAAAAATACATAAGATTATAAAGATCATAAAGATCAATAAAATATAAGGCTTTGTCAGGTGTATATGTTTTTTCTATTTGTTTTATACATAAAACAAACATTTCATAGCAACAGGGTAAAAATAGTCATATTAATATCTTTCCAGGTCTATAAATGAGATAGATTTAGCTTTCTCTGAGCAGCTACCAATAGTAATAAAAAGGCATAGAACTGATTTCCCAATTCTCTGACATAATTTAATCAGTTAATATTTTGTTCACTGGAGGGATATAGGTCTATTTAAAACTCTAAAAATGTATTTAATATTCTTTTGCTCAAAGTGATGAGAGCTTTAGTATTACTAATTGGCTAATGGGAAGGACGGAAGGCAGAAGACAAAGAAAGAAAGCTTAGTAAATTCTTAAGAAGGTAATGGTCAGAGTATTATTTATTAAGGCTTACTTTAGAATCATTATCTTTTTTATTATGCAAATACATGTAAATTTTAGAAGGTTCAAATTGATGTTCAGCACACCTTTCCACCTGTCTAGCTCTCCAACTCCTTCCCCTTCTAGGCAGATTACCTCCTCTCCTGTCTAAGTTTTGTCCCCTGCTGCCCTTCTCCCAGTGTTCATAGAACAGCCAGACTAGACTTAGGTCCTCAAGACACTATACTCCCACCAGACTTCATGTTCCAAACCTGCCACTCCTGCCTGAAATACTGTCTTCCATTACCTCTTTTTGACTAACTTTTACTAAATCTTTAGGACTAAGTTATCATCTTTTGCAGGAGCCTTCCCCGGCCTCTCAAAGTGTGTAACATTTCTTAGATGCTCCTGAAGCATTCCATTCTTACTCTAATATAATACTTATCACACTTTCCTGAAATTCTGTATTTAATCTTTTGTTTTTGTAGCAAGGCTGCAAGCTCAGAGAGACAAGGGTCTTACTTGCTGTTATAACTCTGGAATCTATTAAAGGTACCCACAAACTGTAGATATAATAAAATATTTATACAATGAATGGATGATAGATACTCATCAATTGATTAAGCCACCCACTATTGTAGGTGGTTAGTGGGAATGAGTAGAGTTCAGCAACTCTTGTCCAGGGAAGTAGGTATTTTACTTGGATTATGTTTAAGACTGAACATGGATCATACTCTTTATCTTTGCTTGACAGTAGCTGTTGTTGAATATTAATAATCTCCGTTTTCATCATGGAGTCTGCAATAGGCTTTAAAAATCACACACACACACACACACACACACAAATATATTGATGAATTTCCCTATCCTTAAAAGAGCCCATTAGCAATCTGTCTACTTCACCTTAACATTCTCATTTTACAACATTCCCCAGCTTTAAACAAACTTTTTAAAGGTTTCCCAATCATTCCATATCCTCTCATCTGTCAGCATCTTTGCCTCTTTACATCAGCTTTTATGTCCCTGAGAGAACTTCTGTTTACTAAATGTTATCAGATTTCCTCCTTTTAACTTCCAAACTTAATTCACCTGAGACTTCCCCTCTTCTCTATACAGCGCCAGAAGTGGAAACCCATTTTTTTTCTCATCTTATATTTTCCAGTCTAGCACAGTGTTCAGGACAGATGAGAATTTCAGAAAAATGAATAAATAAAGTAAATAAAATGAAAGAAAGAATGGATGGGTGGATGAAACAATGGATGTATGCATTCATTCATTAAATGAATGGATGTATTCTTTGGAAATCCCTCTGAATTGTGGCAGGGATGAGGGCATACACTGGCCTCATCTCACTGGTTGCTAAACTAAATCTCAAAGACATATTACATGCACAAGTGATCCAGCAATCATAATGGGAGAAATAATTCATTTTCCTAAGTACACATAAGAAATCTGTGTTCCAGGCTGAGAAGTACAGCTTCTGCCTGACAACATCAATAACAGATACCACTGAATAAATACAAATTTCTCTCCCATGAAATTCCATATAAGTTTCATACTTCTCTGAAACACAGTGCTCTGAAATTTTCTCTAAAGGGAGTTTTCCATGAGTGGACATCTAGTCCTCATAGATCACCTCTCCACTGTTTTAGAATTTGGACTTGACAACCTTTAAGATCACTCCAAATTTGATAATTCTATAATTTATTACAGGCCCTGAAAATTACAGTGGGAGAAACGAGTCTCAGAGAGGAATCAGGGTGCAATCCAGAAAACAGAAGCCACGCTAGGTATTTCAAGAGAGGAAATGCAATATTAGGAATTAGTGAAATAGGTGCTAGAGAAATGAAAAAGCAAACATACATGTAGATTAACCAGACAGCTACTACAGAAAGCATCTGCCTTCATCAGGACTAGGGGCCCTATTTGTAACTCTTAGGCAGTTGAGTTCCATTGCTGGGGCCCATGTGAAAAGAATAGCAAGCAAATAGAAGTCCAATCCTTTGTGTCCATTTCTGCCTTCAAGCCTTACCCTAGCACCCTTTATTGGCAGGTCCTAATAGATAGCAAA
The DNA here is from genome assembly GCA_032199065.1 of Smutsia gigantea. Classification (NCBI taxonomy): domain Eukaryota; kingdom Metazoa; phylum Chordata; class Mammalia; order Pholidota; family Manidae; genus Smutsia; species Smutsia gigantea. The sequence goes on from JAVSCE010002026.1 coordinate 69,550, forward strand.
GCAGAAATATAGTTTGTGGGTTTTCAGGCCCAGCATTAAAAAAAGCACAGAAGGATGGACTTGGTATTGAGAAACTGAGATATGACAGCTTACTACAAAGCAAATATAGTAATCTTGCTTCCTAAAAACTGAGACGTTTGAAGCAGTTTAGGGGAGAAAAAAATATTCTTTACTAACACTAAGATCCTGAAGAATATCAGCTGAATAAGAAAAATGCAAATGGGAGATCAGGAGAGGAAAATTAATTTTATAACCTTGCGATAGCTTTGGTAGCCAGTAGAAAGAGACTCAAATGGAAGATACCAGACTTTGGAAAATTAAAATGTTCATATGATCCAAGCTATGGGTCTACATAAAAAAAGAAACCCATGTAAAAGAGAGTAGAGTGGAATCCTGTTCTTTCTCCAGTGAGGCAAAGCAGACTTGCATGTCCAGGAGGACATATGTTAAGAGCCAGGTTTCTGGATCCAGGAAGCCAAGTGTGCAATGCTGTTGCTGACGACCTCTATGAATGGCACAGTGTATGTTACCTACCTGGTCTGTATTTCCTAATCATTAAAATTGAGACACAAGACTGCCTTCCTCCTAGTGCAAGTCAAATTAGATAATTTTGAGGAATAAATAAAATATGCTTTTAACAGGATTTATAAACACATTTGGCACACAGTAAGTATCCAAAGCATGGTAGCCATTATTGCATGTCTGCCTAACCCCCTCCTACCTTCAGCTGGCCCTTGCCATACATATTTTCTTCAAAACTAAAAAGTTGACAGTTTAGGTCTCTTGTGGAAGAGAGTGTGTTAGGGAAATGTCTAGAACTAAGAAGGTTATTACGTTCATTCTTGTTCTCTGCCTCTACATGTGAAAGCTCCAACTTTCCCCGACTTCTTTCTCATTAGACAACATTAGTCGAGATTCCCTTGACCAACTCTGTCACTTATACCCAAGGACCAAGGGATCCCCACCTCTGCCCACAGCTGGTCTAAAATTTTCAGTCATGCCCTGCTTTCCTGGGCGACTTCTTCCTGCCCCCAAATCAAGCTCATATAAAAGCACATTAATTCATCAAACAACACATGGGTTAAACTCAGATTAGAACAAAACAAAATAGACTTCTTCCCTTCATTAACCCAAGCTGATCTTCAGCTTAGGAGGTACTGCTCCTGTGAGTACTTGTTTTCTCCACTGATGAGCATGAGGGAATCATCTTTTTCACTACCTGAATTTGAATTATTCCATTTTCTTCATAAGGCAGTTGAGGGTGAGGGAAATGAGCAATTTGGACCCAATAACTTTGGGGGGACATTTTTGTCAAAAATGGACAAAAACTTACAATCTATTGATAAAATAAGCAATGAAAATATGTGATGAAAATGTCTATAAAACCAGAGCCAACTACAGAATCTGATCAGAAAATAATCTGGTTTTTCTTTCTTTTTCTTTCTTTTTTGTTTACAGGACTGAAACAAAACAAAACAAAATATGCATTTGGCCCATCTGTCATTGGTCCATAGAAAATGAGATTTACTTAAATTCAGCTTGTTGACACAATTACATAATGGGCAAAACTTATTTAATTTTGTCTCCAAAATCAAGTAAGGGCTGGCTACATTGAATTCTTCTCATAAACTGCATTACTATTTCCCTTATTTAACTAATTACCCACAAGTGTCCTTCTTCAAAGGGTGAACATTCTGTCGTGGATGGTTGCAACTGGTTGAATGGGAGGTGCTTAAAATGTTTTCTGCTTTCTTGGGATCCCAGTGACTCTTCTAACTCAGACTCCGACGAAGCCCTAAATGGGAAGAGTAAATTACATCTCCAGATCTGGGGAGTGTTTCCCATCACAAAACAACATTCTTTTGCCTCTTACTCTAAAAAAATAACAATAATACGATGTAACCGTAACTGTGGTTTCAAAGCAAGCTTCTCCATGCTTGGAAATCATATGGACATGCTATGATCTTAGTTTTTGAAGAAAATTTGAAAAGAAAAGAAAAGATGAGGAGGTGCCAATTGCTTCAGGATAAAATGTACATGCTACGGATTTTTCCCACGTTAAAATTTTCTGTTATTTTTCAGCAATTCATCTCAGTCCTGTATCTCAATTCCCATTTACAGAGTGTTTTTCAGTTCATGATGTACTCTTATTGTGCATTGTATGGATATCACCATCATATTTTAGGAATTATTCTCAAAACAGGAAATATACTGCTATTCCTCTCTTACAGGTAAGGAAACTGAGGCCCAGAGATTGAGTGATTTTTTTCACCAAGGTGACCCAGCTAGCAAGAGGCAGAGCTGGGATTGGAGCCCAGGCTGGCCTGATGTCAAAGCAAATCTCTTTTCTAGAAATCCTTATTGTCAACAGTCCTTGTTCGCCATCTCCTTGTTAACCTCAAGAAACTCCTCGAGAATTTTTCATGCATGGAAAAGATTTCTAATTCATCCCCCACAGATTTGAAGGACAAGAGGCTAGTTCTTGTCAGTCTGTACATTCAAAGAGTCTAGTAAAGGCTGGCAGAAGAGCATCCATCCATGAGAATACTTCTGACTGAGGGACTGTTTCTCTATTTAACCTATACTTGTTGAGCCCTGTGGGAGAGGGAAGCAGAAAACAGTGATGAAGACCTATAGTCTAGTCCTGAGCCCCAGTGGGGAAAGGGGAGTGGGGAGGGATGGAAACTGAGGATGTGGGCAGAGAACCCCAAGGATCCCCAGAGAAGCACTCATGACAGGTGATGCACTTGAAACCACTCAGGTTTTGGTTGACCTCAGAGAGGTCTTTGTGGGACTAGAGTGAGAAGAATCAGGCCTAAAATTAAAACCATCAGGATAAGAATACCTGGTACAGAATTTTCTTGGGTTATCTATCAGCAGGAGAACCAAAAAGAGGCAGAGGAAACACAGGTTCTTAATAAAACTTGTCCTACTCTCACACTGTTAAATTTTACATCTTTGAAGATGGAGACAGGCAAATTTACTAGTTTAAAAGCAATGTTAACCCACTTTTATTGAGTTAATAAACTGGGTCAGACACTCAGCTAAATGGTCTGCCATACTGGTCTGATTTAATTTAATCCTCACAACAAACAATTCTATGAAATAATTACTACCATTTTCTCTTTCACAGACGAGTAGAAAAATACTCAGAAAGGTAAGTAACTTGCCCAAAGTCACAAAGCAGTAACCTTCTAAATATAAACTTTCTCATCTGTAAAATAGGAATTATAATCCTATTAAAGTTACATCAGGAAGAAAAGAGAAAGTGTATGTATTGGAAAAGAGTCCAGCATATAACAAAAAGCAGGTCTTCATTCTGCTGTTTAAAGCAGAGAAGCAGATATTGTGTGAATCCCTTACTGGCCTTGCAGAAACAAACACCAGTGTTGTGAACTGCCCATGGGTGGGGACCATTTGGGAAGGAACTATGGACAGCCACTAAAAGTTGAGTGTGGCCTCCACCAACAGCCAATAAGAACTGGGGCCTTCAGTCATCAAGCCACAGGGAAGCAACCTGAGTGAGCTTGAAAGCATATTCTTCCCTAGTTGAGCCTCCATCTCAGAACACAGCCCAGTCAGCACCTTGATTGCAGCCTCCTGAGTCCCTGAGTGGAGGATCAGCTCAGAATCCCGACCCACAGAAACTAACATCATAAATGTGTGTTGTTTTAAACTGATAAGTTGTGGCAATTTCTTATGCAGCAATTGACAACTAACACATGCACATAAAGCGTTTGATACAGAGCCCTGAATGTGTTAAGCCTTCAGAAATATTAGCAGTATTTTCCACATATATCAATCAATAAGAGATGTTTATAAATATTTGCATATATGCATAATATATCTCTACAAAAAGCTACTCCAATGCATTACTAGATTCATGCTTTCTATATTGTTGAGAGACATGGTTTTGTAAAATTTCAGTAGTTAACTTCTCCTTGATAAGGTCTAGAGTGAAAGAATTATATCAGAGGCTGTATACACTTTTACTGTAACAAGGTTTCAGAGAGGCTGTGAGTGTATAAAATTTAACTATCCCTAAAATATTAGGGCCTCCAAATAAAGAGGGATTCTGTGGAGTGGGTGGGTGGGAACTGATTCTATATAATAAGCCATGTCATTTCTTTTTAGATTTTCACCATATTATTAAATTAAATGACAATTTTTGGCAGATTGAATAATAGTAGCAAACATTCAGTTTAACAGCCACGATACAATATGCACATGGTTTTAAAACTTCTCTAACAGGTGGTTGGAATTCTGCCTGAGATGAATTCTTAAACATGTATTTTATAACCTGCTTAGTGGGCTATTAAAAAATGAGGCTGGATTTATCTAGAAATTATTCAATGAGTAAAAATAGAATACCTTCAGAGTAAGGACTGTTCCTTCTCTAAAGCTGTCATTGTTTGGGCGTTTCTCCCTCAGATCCTAGATATCTTCAGAGAAGCTGGGACAGGACGATGAACACCCTCTCAGAAACACCAATGACAAATGAAAAGGATGTCTTAGTCTTGCTATGCACAGAGCTCCCTTTGGCTACAATACTGAATGAGAACTCCATCGGCACAGCCTTTTCATACTCAGTCTTGCATTTTTGTTTTCATTCTGTCAACCATGGAAAAAGAAGAGAATTTTTTTTAATGAATTCATCCATTATTTCAGTAAATAATTATTGAGTACCTATCATAAGCCAAAAAGATAAGAACAGAGAAATCTAAAAAAGTTTAGTGACTCGACTGTTGTTACACACTTGGAAAGCAGAAGAATTAGGACTCAAACTCATGACTCAGCTCTGTTGGGCTACTCCCGACACATCTTGGCCACAATAGCACCTACTCGTTTCTGTCATAATGATATAAGACTCAACTTCAAAGGGAGCAAGATTCAGTAAGAAAGACTCAACTCCAAAAGACAAATGATGCCTTTTTGTGCTAAACGGTTTTGCCTAGGGCTATAATCATGATTGGGTACATACCGAGGTATGCTCCAACCTCTACCCTGCAGACAGTGTAACAGGAGGCACCTGATCATCTACAGTCCAACAATATTCAGATTGACCAATCACTTCTGTTGAGTTTTGCTCGCCATTGTTTCAATCTAGTATGGACCCCTACTCTGAAGTATGCCACTTATTTCAATGTATTTACCATATACTACTCTCAGTATTTATAATCAGCTACACTGAACATTCATTCATTTATGCAACAAATGTTGATAGAACACCTCTTAACTAGAGGCAAGTCAGGGTGAAACTGGTTTCCACTAAATAAGAATGACTTTCAATAATTTCCCTCTGTGTTGTACATATCTCCCAGCTTTACTATGAATTGCTTCTAATTTCTGTTGTGGTACCCTAACAAAGCATTCTGTTATTTCCAGATCTTGTACTGAGATTGGCATATACTGCAACGCTGACCAAGTGAACAGGAATGGGGAATAATAACCATAGAAGCAGGGACTCTTGAACCCATAGCCATGAAGGTGAGTGACAAGAGCTCTATAGCTAGACTGCATGGATTTGAAATACCGCTCTGCCACTCAATAGCTGGGCCTGATCCCAGGCAAGCTACTTCCTCTCTCAAATTACCTAACCTTACCTGCTAAAAAAAAGAGAATAATGACTATAGTAATCATCTCATAGGGTTATTGGGAGAATAACAAGAGCTAACGTAAGTAATAAATGCAGAACAGTAACTGATATTTGGTAAGCAGTCAAGGTTAGCTATTGTTATTATAAAGATTATTAAATATTTTTATCCAAACTCCAGATTTCTTTGAGACTTTTTATTTTAATCATAAAACTATGATTTAAAGCATGCATTTTTTCCCTTATTCTGGCTCCTTCTCTTCATCATCATAGTTAAAATTTGTCAGTTCTTTTGTATGTATCTGGCCCTATGCTACGCTCCTTTTTTGCTCTGGTTGCTCTTTTCTGGCTCTCAAACCAGACTTTCTAGGCTGGTGTTTTGGTTCTTCTACTGGAAATGTACTTAACTGTCTATGCCTCAGTGTTTCCATCTACCCAATGGGGAAAAACCTTGGGCCTACCCCTTAATGTTGGGCCAGCATAACACTTTGTACATAATAAGATCCCAATAAATTCTAGCTACTATTATTACCCTGAGATCTCAGGACAATTTCTGACACTGTAGTTGTTCAGTTAAGACCATTGAATTTATGTTCTATGAACAACAGTAGCAAAGACTCAGAACAAGGAAAGTGCAAGATGGATTATGAAAAATGCAGAGTTCCATGAAGCCCGAGCATGCGTTGTTCCAGCCATGAGAGCCAAGACTCTCTCATATGTCAAAGCACTGCTGCTCCCAGGTGTAACCCAAAGCTAGGCCTCCCTGGTTTGCTTGGCAACTAAGGCCAATAAGCCGCCTTAATTTGGAAAATTCCACTCACGTTCCTGGTCTCTGGCTCTCCACATGTCCCCAGGGGCTTTTATGCCAGCCTTGAATCCCAAATGTTGAAGAGGAAGAAAGGAGGGAATGGAAAAAAAAAAAAGAGGGAGAGAAAGGGTTGGAAATTTAAACTGAATTGTTTGGTAATGGAAAGTCCCTTTCAAGTCTCTTTAATTCTTTATTTAGATTCCATTGAGTGTGTGCCAAGAGAGAAAAAGGAAAGGTTAAATCCTTCTATCAGATCTGGCAAAGGAGCTCAGTCAAGCAGCTTAAGAGACGGATTAGTTTGCCTGCATTGCAGAAGTGTTAATACACAGGATGCCAGCAGGCTCCACGCAGGCCTCTCCTGGCAGGCCTTGGCATCCGCTGGCCCTGGGAGGGGGCCTGCAGGAGGAAATTGGCTCACAAGGTGATAGTTAGATCCCCAAGGAAGTGAAAAATGGTCCCTCTGCCCAGGGATGGACCTAAGTCTTACATTCACCCTTTGAGAATGTGATAAAGCTTCAGCCTCCCAGAAAAATTCTCCCATATACAAGATTTTACCAAAAACCTTAGGGGATGCAAAGACCTCATATCACATAGACCTCAACCCCTGCCTTAAAACTTTGAGAACTTTTTTCCTAAAAGTCTTAGTGTTTTTCACATGCTTCTTCCTGGCACACTTCCCTGGAGTCAAAACACTTTTTTTTTTCTTTTTAACTAGGATTGGATCCAAAACTCAAAATGTATTTGTCTGTGGCCTGATGAGTCTGTTTAATTCAACAGAGCAAGAGAGTTTAGAGAAAGAAAAATGAAATGAAATAATAAAATAAAATAAAACAAAACAAAACCACAAAACTTGCTCCTTCCTTGGAGTAAATCCTGGGCTCTGCTCTTAGTTAGAGCAATCCCAAGCTAGGAAATGCTTAGCCTTTCAGAGTTTCACTGTCTTCAAGAGATTTACTAGTCCCCTGCCAGCCTATTCAGACTTTTGTCAGGTCACATTTCCTGTATGACAAAGTGATTTTGATAAAAAGGATGATATAAATATGAATGGTAGTAAGCTGCTACAATATGACAAACACTGGAGATGTTGACATGAGGGGACACCGGTCCTTCCTTCCCCAAAGGAGCTTGCATGGAATGAGGAGACAGACCGAGAAATCAATGACCACAGGCCCTCGCAATGAAGTGCTCAGATAAAGGCCTTATGAGGCCTCATGGGGGGAGAATCCATCCCTTCTGAGAGGATCAGGAAAGGCTTCCTGAAGGAGAGAAATCTCTGAGCTGAATCTCCATGGTAGTGAGAAGAACCAACTGGGAAGAGGAGGGACAGGATATTTCAGTAGAAGGAGTCACCAAGTTCAAAATCAAAGAGGAAAGGTATGACCATAATTGCTGAGAGTCTCATGCCACATAGGTACAGTACTTACTGTGTCGCTGGGAGTCCAGAATTAAAACATAAATACTTAGAGGACAATTCAGAGCCAGGGTAAAGGGGCTCAGGAGGGAACGGTTTTTGAGCAAGTCCCTTCTTGCTGAGTATCTTCACTGTCCCAGAGAAAGTCAGAGGCTGGTTGTTGAGAACATTCCTGTCCTCTGCCTCCACGTGTCCTAGACCAATGCCCTCAGCTTCCAGGGCTCTATTGAGGGGAGATGCTACATATGGCCACACTGACCCCACACTTCAGATTCTTTTGCCTTCTTTTGAATTCTTCCCCAGATTTCAGATTAGGGCAAATGCTTATGTCCTTGGAATCTTTGGGATCTTTCTCAAGTGAGAGACCAAGGAGAGATGTCTAGCTCTCTGGGCTCACTGTCTTCAAGAGATTACAATTTCAAAATATAATTAGTATGATAATATTCGTGAGATACTTATATTTCCTTTACTCATACTAAGTCTTCAAAACTTAGTCATGGCACATCTCAAATCGGACTAGTCATATTTCAGGCGCTCAACAGCCAGCTGTGGCAGTTGGCTGCCATACTGGACCATGCAGTTCCTGACTGGGAGAAGACTGTCACACAGTCCCGTCCAAGTGGAAGCTGACGACTCTGTTTGTAAAGACTTAATATATGAGGAACATACCCTAATTCCCACCATTGAAGTCCCAAGGCAATAACTGAGATTTGTCATCACCCTCATCCATAACCCATGCCCATTTTCCCAGGAGATTGTAACTCAGTTCAGTTAATGGGCTTTTCAGTCTCTGAGTTTACTCACATTTTTAAACTAAATGAGAAACCGCAATTTTCTATTGCAGAAAGAAAGGAAGAGAGGGCGGGAGAGAAGAAAGGAAGGACACTCATTACCTACCCATCGGTCCCCTTGCAACAATACTATCGTTTAGCCATTGCATTTATTGCATGCTGTCCTGTGGGTCAAGGTATTTGGATTGCCACTTTGACTTTGCTGCACACATTGTAATTATGCCCACCTGTTTCAGTGGTTAAGTGCCACCCCCTGGTCTTTGCTATTCTAAAAACCCATCATTTCATTTGGTACTAGAGAACCCAACTCCCCGACAGTATCTCCCATGGTCAACAGTGGCCTACAGAGGACTGACTCTCTTAAACTTCTCAAAGATCTCCCCTCTCTGAAAGCATTTCTTAGTGCGGGTATGTCCTTTCCTATACATTCGAAAGTGTAGTCAGAACACTAAATTCTCTTAAACATTACATGTATTTAAAAAAACAAAATATGTAGACTTCTTAACACCAAGAAAATTAATTTAAAATATTTAGAAACTTGATTCTCCCAGATAATTCTATAATTTGACGCTGAGATATTCTCAGTCTTGGACATGGTGTCAGTAGGGGCTTCATGACTTGAAGAAGGGCTAGTCTCAAGGTCCTTGTGCTGAACGTGAAGCCCCTCCCTGACCTACTCGCCTAAGTCATAAGGCTAATCTTGTGCTTGTATTTTGTATTGTGGGGCTCTTGAGATAATAAAATGGATTTTCCTGCTAACTCTGTGGAGCTTTGAACTTGATAGGCTCCTGCATTCTTTCCATGCACAATCTATCTCTTACTGAAATTACATCTGATTGAAGTTTGGATCTCCCTCATGGCTTTGCAGGACTATTTGCTGACAATATCAAAGGGCATTCACTGACAACTCCAACTAGAAATGAGACATTCTCCACAGCCGCCATACCTGATTAGTGGTGTCTCATTTACTGTCACTTCCTCATCAAAACAGGTTGCTACGTGTGGTCTTATTCATCTATACACACATGTGTGTGTGTACACACACAATTCTATTACCAATTCTTACATGCTTTTCTGAATTCTTAAATTCTTTAAGCATGAATTTTATATGAGCTTTCTCCTTCCTCTCTTCCTGGATTTTTTCCTTTGACACATAATAAATACTCAATAAAATACTTCTTGGCTAATTGATGTACTGAACAGATTCCAAGAGGGAACCATTATTTTAATCCCTTTAAAAAACTCACAACTGAACACTTAAACACCCAAGAGCAGTTCTGTTACTCTGTCACTACAATCCCCTCAACAGCCTCACACCATTTATAATCTGAAAAACTCTATAACATAAAGATGATTCTCTTAGATGGTTAATGGGACAAAAATTACACTCAGTATGAAAACTTTAACTTAGAATACCCAGATCTGAGGATAATTAAAATCACAGCTTGGATGCTGCAGGAAGAACTATTTGAATTTAATTTACTATTGTGTGAAGTAAAAGGGCTGATTATTTTTCCCCCAGCATTTTGGACTTTTATATAATTTCCTTTTTGTGAGTTAAATTTACTTACGTGTCAATATTTTGCAATTCAAAGTACAAATTAACTTTATGTGTTTTTTTCCCTAATAAAAGCAGCTTTCAACAAAATTGTAAATGTTCTCTTGTTTTGCTTCTGTCAAACACTTTGCACTTGAGTTTTATTTTAGAAATGTGTGTGTGTCAGCACCAGCAAACCCAGTGTTCCTATACCAAGAGCCTTAATTATGAAGTGGATCCATCATAATATTGTTTTTACCCTTGGACTCCTCCTCCTTTTAAACCTGAAAAGGCAGTGTGGTTTAATCAAAAGAGCATGGGGTTCTAGAGAACATTTGATTTAGAACCCAGCTTCTCTGGGACATTGGATAAGAAATTTTAACTTCTTTTAGTCTCTCTAAAATAACAAGAATAACATCAGTAATAATGATAATTATTATTATTTCATGCCAGGCTCTGTTTTAAGCACTTCTTGAAGATTATTTCATCTAATAATTATAAAAACTGATCTCCGCATTTTGAAAATAAGGAAAATGAGGCTTAAAGAGGTCAAACAACATTCTCAGAATCACACAGCAATTAAAGAGTAAAACCTTGATCCCAATTCATTCCACAGAGTTCCAGGTCCATGCTCTTAACCCCTCCCTACTCACTGGCTGCTGTTAACTGGAAGTGGTACCATTAGCTGCACACAGACCAGGAGAGCTGATACAGGGGCCATACACCTGGCTCAAGACATTGTTGAGAGTTGATCATTAGAGTACAGACCCCTAAACTTGTCTTCTTTCTGTCCTGAAAAAGAATCATCCAGAATCAGAATGTCAACATCTTCTCAGTGGTCCAAACACACAATCCTGCAAATAAATACTGAACCAACCACTAGGAGCAATTTGCTTCCCAGGCTCACTTTTGGACAACCCTACCGGCACAAGTCTCAGACCTCCTCATGGTATCTGGTCAAGGCAGCTTGAGGTTCAAAGTCATGGAGAGCCCCAAGGGGCCTCACAACCAGACAACATGACCAGACCTGGAAGCAACGGCTCCAAAAGTTCAGCAGCCCCTGATGCTCAGGGCAGAGCAGGGGCCCCTCTTGTCTGGGTCTAAGGACAATACTATCATGGGTCAGGTGTCTAACCATATGGAGGAGATGAATCTGAGAGCTGAGAAGAGCAATGGAATGACCACCTTGACAGCATTCACATTCCAGAGGCCAGACTGCCCCCACCCCATCCTTCTACTTACATGTAATGTCCTTCCACTAACCTTACTTATTTTTGCTTAAAATTTGAGACAAGTACCTGTCTCTTGCCAAAAGAATCCTGAAGAATACACCAATGAACAATTTCATGCTGGTCATCTGTCCTGTATTTGGCTTTGATAAAAAATTCACAGAGCTGAAGTCAATTAAATTGAGAGTATGAGACCATGAGATAGGACACTGAGGGCAGGTTCCTGTCTGTCACTTTTTAACTGCATGACTAAGCAAGTTATTCTATTTTCCTTGCTCAGTTTACTCACCCTGTTTAAAATTAAACACACACACACACACACACCAGCACTCCCTACCTTCCTTCCTGGCTGTATTTTCTCACTAATACTTTCCATTTCTAATATACTAACTGGTTTACTTATTAATTTTGTTAATTATCCTCAGCACTAAAATGTAAGCTCCAGACTGATGCAGCTGGATCTCCCTGTTCCAGAATGGAATTCCATATAGAAGAATGCAATACATATTTGTGGCAATTGTTGAATGTGTTCTGTGAGTTGATTAAACCATACTCAGTGGTTACCCTCTTGAGAGCCTATGCACTCTGTGAGTTCATGAAGACAGTATTAGAAAAGCCTTAGGCTAATTTGAATATTACTAAAAGCATAATGGAGATAATACATCTCAACCATCATGATGTTTCTCTGGCTAATACATCTACTATATCATTAAACAAGAGAATTTAATGTTGCTTAGAATTGCTATTTATTATTGCTTTTCACTCTTCTCATGAATTATCTATGCCTCTCATTTAGTAAAAATGATTATGCCATTAGTATGACCAAAAGTGCAGTTTTCTGAATGACCAAAACAAGGGAGAAAATGGAGGGGTTGGGGGGAGGGAGCTGTACAAGAATTCTTTGGTATGTGACATATCTAAAGTTAATTAGCCTTCTCCAACTGTGTTTCACTACCTTAAAGATGGTCATGGCATAAGATAGCACACATATGTAACACATCAAGGATTCTTAGTTTCAGCAGTTGTACAAGTGTCAAACAATGTTGAAGTGCAGTGGAAGTCCCAAAGTTCTAAAATGTCCTATTTTCAGGCTAATTCTTTAAAAACATTTTCAGCAGATATGTAAGATTCAATGAAACCATATTGAACTAAGCACACCCTCGACCCTCACAACATTACAAGAATAGGTTGAGGAGATGAAAGCTTAGAAAAGTCAAATCAAATTCAAAGGCAAGCGGCACTGGTAAGGACAGTGTTTACCTCTCTGATTCTCAGGAAAACGACCAATGAGAATGTTTATTTGATTATTTCTGATCACAAAAGGAGAGGGTAGGCACAGGTGGAGGAATGAGATATGGTCTTAGAAGAAAGAAGAAGAGGACAGTGGAAGATAGGGAATGTAGATAACCAAGACTAGGTTTTGCTTTGTGCTGGTACTCCAGTTTGTGGGCAATCAGCAGCTGAGGAGCATTGGAACAGCTTATTGCTTTTTTCTACCAGTTGCTAAGCATCTACCAACTCATTAACAAAGAACTGAATGCTGCTTAAAATTGCTATTTATTATTGCTTTTCACTATTTTCATGAATTATCTATGTCTCTTGTTTAATAAAAATTATAATGCCATTAGAATGACCAAAAGTGCACTTTTTAAAATGAGCCAAACAGGAGATAAAATGGAAGGAAAAAGCTGTAAAAGAATTCTTCAATGTTAGTTAACCTTCTCAAAGAAGGTTTTATACCATAGAGAAGGTCAGAAGAGGAAAATCTGAAATGGAAATTTTTTTAATTTCTCATTATTTCCCAAGCTCCTTGATGGCAAGGACTTTTCACGGTTGCCTCTGCTAGGAACCGTGAGACTATGTGCTGGATCTTAAACATAATAATAACTATCATTTAGGAGCAATTATCTTATGCCCAGATGTTACCTTGAAGCACTGCACATATTATCTTATTTAATTTTATCCTTCAAAAATCCCACAATTATGTACATATAATTAGTACTGCTTTTAGGAAGAAGAAACTGAGGCTTAGAAAGGTTAAGAGGTTTTATTAATGAAAGACAAGCTAGAGTATGTTAAATTAACTAACATTCCCCAAATCTCAGTTGCTCATAATAACCATTTCTTTTTCCCACAAAGTACTTTCTGATCTGAGTCCAGGGGTCTCTCCAAGAATGGCTTTCCTCAATGTGTTGAATCACCTACTCTTTTGAATCTGTTATCTTAATCTCAGGCCTCCTTGATAATTATTGAAGCAGAAGAAGCGAAGAGGAGAAGAAATGGAAGAACTCACACTGACAAATGCTACAGCTCAGAATGGCCTGCGTCACTTCCACCCACCACTCACAGACAAGAATAAGTCCCCACTCAACTGAGGTTACCCACAAAGAGAGAAGAACTAGATGTCAGTGAGGTTGTTACCCAAGGTCACACAAGGAGAAGACAGAGTAGCAAAGATCCCATTCTAAATCTTTTGATTCCAAATTTCTATTTTATTGCTTTGTCAAAGAGAATTTGCATTTAAATAGAAACCTCAAAATGTATAAAGGAAAGATTCTTAATTATTGACAAAATTTTAGGAACTGTGAATACTTAGAAGAGATTTAGGACAAGTGAGAAGCTTCTTCCCACCTTGAATTATACTCTAGCATCAGCCAAATATGTAGGACACCTCAGGAGCTTTTGGAAGAACCAAAAGAAGTCTAGCGCTCCTCCCTAGTAATGCCATTATGATCAACTCAATACACTACTCCAAATAAACAGTGTAACAGTGAACATTACTATTACTAATGTTATTATAGCCTGTATTTGTTGAGCAATTCCATAACAAATGTTCTTCTAAATTCTTTACATATGTTCTTTTTTTTATTTCATCCTTATAAAAATCTCAATGAATTATGTCTTGTTTTTTCCTGTGAGTAAAAATGGGGTCAAATAACCTAAGTTCAAACTGTGGGCTTGCTATGTAAATGCAATTGAAGAAAAAATTCATACATTTACCTTCTTTTAACAGATTGCTCTTCCTAGGTTACTTATGTACACAAATTCTAGACATACCTCCATGTACAGCCATCTCCAAGCAGGAACTAAACACGGACAAGTCAACACGCCAAGTCTAAATAAATCAGAAAAAGCAACTGGCCATGTCTAAAAAAGCTGGTACCAAAGTTCAAAGTTTTGGTTAAGTACTAGGTTACACAAATCAGTTTCCAAGTAACTCAGTGAAAGAACACTAGAAACAAAAGAACAAGCACTGGTGGAAGCTCGTTGGACCAGTGCAGTGTGAGAGCTCACAATGCTGCAGAGGTTAGTTCTATGATGCGACCCCAGCAGTCCTCGCTTAGCAGCAGCCCTGCTTAAAGCTCACTGTCAGCTGTGACAGAGCCTGTCTTCCCAGAGCACCCTCCTTCTCTGACCAGTTTTCAAACAAAAGAAAACAACAGACTAAAATTACAATCAAATCTCCAAATACAACAGCTTTTGGGTAATATGTGAGCACTGTTTATGCAGCTTCTGTAGCTAGATCATTAGGTAAAAGCTCTAAGAACACACCAGAAGGGATTCAGTGTACCATTTTTCAAGGCCCACCTATATCGGTGGTGGAAAGACCACTGGACTTAGAGTCAAAAGAAGATTCTCAGTTCACTATCCATGGCCCCATGAGCAAATCAGTCAATCTCTGTGAGACTCATTCCCTTATATTTTACTGGTGAAACCTGTTTCTCTTACCTCCTAGAGGAGGAATGAAGATCAATATAATAGTGCCCATGGGAACAGAATTCTCATAATACCCCAGATTCATTATCTAACCCTGGGGCCTCTGCAAGTGTGTCTCCCTCTTTCCTGAATGTCCTTTTCTATTCAGTCCCCTTTCTATGGCTAACTCCATGACAACATGTATAATCCTGTATTGTAATGTCCTGTTTACACACCTGTCTCCTACCTCTACTGTGAACTCCATGAAGGCAAGCATGGTGTCTTGTCACTGCATCATTGTATGCCCAACACACATAGGGGGTGTGCTGAGAAGGCATGCTGGTGACTCGTAACTCCAGAAATACAACAAACAAGATATTCTAATGTTTAAAACCCTGAAAGTATGGGAATCAATATAGAAAAACTTTCTAAATGCATCAGTGAGTTTTGACAAGGAGGAATACATAAAAGTCAACATCTAAGTGCAAAAGCGGATTCTAGAAAGTCAAGCAAAAGAACTGAAGTCGGCTCTCATAGTGCAAGGGTGCTGAACCCCAGTGACCTTAAGCCCTAACTAGCAAGGAGACAAGCCCAAGGCCTACCCAAATAGGGCATCTGATAAGAGATTTCCCACATGTTTATAGTTGGGACTTCAAAGGGCTAAAATTGTAATTTAAGGGTAGACACAAAATAATCCCAACCTCTCTCAAACCCCTACACCAGGAGAAGGGGGAAAAGTTCCCTCAAAATTCTTTACCACATGTTAGCCCCCAATCATGTTTGCAGTCCTGAATCTCTGTAACTAGGTGGCCTGGAAATCTCTAATGGAATACTTTCTTTAAAGTATTCCTAGACTTGCAGAACAGTTCTTGTCTGGAGGAATCCAGCTCTACTTCAGCCTCAAATAATTCTTTGGACCAGAAATAAGAAAGTAGAGCTTAGTATCACACCTTTCATTAAATGTTTGTTGAAAACTCTAGTAGAACAGAAAGTCAAGAAAAGAAGGTATAAGTTTATAAAAATAAAATAGCAAGACCCTCATTATTCATGTATGATATGATTATCTACACAGAAAAACCTAAATCTATAGATTGATATTTGACTCAATAGATATATTATCAGAGATTCTTGATGAAAATAAGTACAAAACAATGAATAAGAGAAAATACTTTTTTAAAAAGAAACAATGTATAATGGCATAAAGTATCAAGTACTTAGACATAAGTCTACCAGAGATGGGAAGGAGCTTTATGGAAAATCTTATAAAACTTTATTGAAAACATGAAAGAAGAACAAAATTAAAGAAGTACTATATCACGTATGTGAACAGAAAGACTCAAATTTATGCCATTTCTTTCCAAATTGATCTGTATGTTAAAGTCAAGGTAATTCTAAGAAGGTAGTTCTAAAAGGTTATTTTTAAGAAACTTGATAAGTTGACTCAACCATTTTAATGTGGAAGAGCAAAGGGCCAAGGATAGCCAGAACACTCGTGGGGAAGAAAAACATTAGGATTTGGCTTTCAAAATACCAACTGTTATTATTAGGTGATGGTTATTAAAGCAGGCTGGTGTTGCCTGCATATGCAGACAAATAAGAACATAAGGAGAAAGAAGATCCTAAAAAAAGGATCCACACATATATGGAAAGTTGATTTATGAAAAGGCCAGCATTATAGATCAGTGGCAAAGATGAGCTATTCAATAAATGATCCTGAAGCAATTAGTTATTCATATGGATAAAAATGAAATTTGACCCCTATTTCATACCAAAAACACTACCAATTCCAGGTGGATTAAATAGTTAAACATTAAAAGTAAAACTGTAAAACTTTAAGAACATAATATAGAAGAACACCAGAATATCTTTATGACTTCTCGGTAGGAAAGGATTTCTAAACAAGAAATAAGTAGTACAAATCATGAGGAAATGATGATATACTCAGCAATATTAAGAACATCCATTCATCCAAAGACATAATACAAAACTGATACGAAAAACCACAAAGTGAGAGAAGATGTTTGGGCATCTGTAATGATAAAATTGGTATCCAACTTCTGGGAAGATGGCAGCGTGAGCAGGGCGGTGGAAATCTCCTCCCAAAACCAAATATATTTATGAAAATACAGCAAATACAACTATACCTAAAAGAGAGACCAGAAGATACAGGACGCCACCAGCCTGCAGCTACACCTGAGAGGACTCGGCACCTCACGAGGCAGGTAAGATACGGAGCTGAGACCCGGCAGGACCCAAGCACTCCCCCACCCCAGCACACCGGCGGGAGGAGAGGATTCAGAGCCAGGAGGGAGTGGAAGTACACCCCGCGAAATAACCAGCCCCGGTGATCTGTGCGGGGAGCACTGACACACATAGCGCGGTGTATCGAAGATTGGAGAGACAGAGGTGCAGATTCCAAGATGGCAGGTCCACCCAACTGGTTCCCCAGGACAAAAGAAAAGCGAGCATTTTTTTAGGGGTCTTAAAGAGACGGGCCCAACGGAGGAGCAGGATCATCCCAGCGCACTCAGCCAAGCAGACTGGGAGTCCTGAGGAATTTCAGTCCCCTTGGACTGTGGCTAGGAAAAGCAGTCGCACGGAGACTTCCCACAGAAAAAAGGAGCCTCCCATTTGTTCCCTCCCTGGCCAGAGTCACAAAGGGCCTGGTGGAGCAGCATGGCTTTGGAATAATGGAGCAGCAGAGCCACCTACAGTATCCTCACAGAAAATACACCAGGCAGGCGTTTTTTTTTTTTCTTTCTTTTTTTTCTCTATTTTCCCTTTCTTCTTTTTCTGACCACTTCTATCGCCATGAAAAGACAGAAACATGGTACAAACAAAGCTTACCCAGACAAACCCAGTCCAGACTACCCCAGAGATGTGATGGACATGCACAATCTTCCTGAAGAAGAATTCAGAATAAAGTCATAACCATGGATCTACAGAGAAATATGCAAGAGCCAGGGGAGGAAGTGAGGGAAGTGAGGAAAGACAATGCAGAGATGAGACAAGCAATTGACAGGCTTAGCAGCAGACTGGATGAGATGCAAGAGACTGTTAATGGAATAGAAATCAGAGAACAGGAATACAGAGAATCTGAGGCAGAGAGAGATAAAAGGATCTCTAGGAATGAAAGAATTTTAAGAGAACTGTGTGACCAATCCAAACGGAATAATTTTCGTATTATAGGAATACCAGAGGAAGAGAGAGAAAAAGGGATAGAAAGTGTCTCTGAAAAATAACTGCTGAAAACTTCCCCAAGGTGGGGAAGGAAATAGTCTCTCAAACCATGGAAGCCTACAGATCTCCCAAAACAAGGGACCCAAGGAAGACAACACCAAGAAACATAATAAATAAAATGGCAAAGATCAAAGATAAGGACAGAGTATTAAAGGCAGCTAGAGAGGAGAAATATCACCTACAAAGGAAAATTCATCACACTATCATCAGACTTCTCAACAGAAACCTTACAGGCCAGAAGAGAATGGCATGATATATTTAACGTAATGAAACAGAAGGGCCTTGAACCAAGAATATTGTATCCAGCACGATTCTCATTTAAATTTGAGGGAGGTATTAAACAATTTCCAGACAAGTGAAAGCTGAGGGAATTTCCCTGACATAAACCACCTCTTCAGGATATCTTAAAGGTACTGCTCTAGATGGAAGCACTCCTAAGGCTAAGAAGAGGTCACCAGAGAAAATAATATCATACCAAATAAAGCAGACCATCCAAATACTAACTAAAGGCAAAGAATAATCACCTAGTATATAAAGAATGGAGGAGGAAGAATAAGAAGGGACAGAAATAAAGAATCATCAGACTGTATTTAAAATAACTTAACAAGAAAGTTAAGTTAGACTGTTAGATAGTAAAGAAGCTCCCCTTGAACCTTTGGTAACCACGAATCTAAAGCCAGCAATGGCAATAAGTACGTATCTATCAATAATCACCCTAAATGTGAGTGGACTGAATGCACCAATCAAAAGACACAGAGTTACAGAATAGATAAAAAAGTAAGACCCATCTATATGCTGCTTACAGGAGACTCCCCTCAAACCCAGAGATATACACAGACTAAAGGTGAAGGGATGGAAAAAGATATTTCATGCAAACAACAAGGAGAAAAAAGCAGGTGTTGCAGTACTTGTATCAGACAAAATAGACTTCAAAACCAAGAAAGTAGCAAGGGATAAAAAAGGACATTACATAATGATAAAGGGATCAGTCCAACAAGAGAATATAACCATTTTAAACATACATACACCCAACACAGAGTGCCGGCATATGTGAAACAGATACTAACGGAATTAAAGGAGGAAATAGAAAGCAATGCATTCATTTTAGGAGACTTCAACACAGCACTCACTCCAAAGGACAGATCAACCAGACAGAAAATAAGTAAAGACACAGAGGCACTGAACAACACACTAGAACAGATGGACCTAACAGACATCTACAGAACTCTACACCCAAAAGCAACAGGATACACACTATTCTCAAGTGCACATGGAACATTTTCCAGAATAGACCATATACTAGGCCACAGAAAGAACCTCAGTAAATTAAAAAATACTGAAATTCTACCAACCAACTTCTCAGATCACAAAGGTATAAAACTAGAAATAAATTTTAGAAAGAAATCAAAAAGGCTCACAAATACATGGAGACTTAACAACATTCTCCTAATTAATCAATGGGTTAATGACCAAATCAAAGACTATATGGAGACTAATGACAGCAACAACACAAAGCCACAACTTCTGTGGGACGCAGCAAAGGCAGTTCTAAGGGGACAGTATATTGCAATCCAGGCCTATTTAAAGAAGGAAGAACATTCCCAAATGAATAGTCTAAAGACACAATTACTAAAATTGGAAAAAGAAGAACAATTGAGGCCCAAAGTCACCAGAAGGAGGGACATAATAAAGATCAGAGAAAAAATAAATAAAATTGAGAAGAATAAAACAAAAGAAAAATCAATGAAACCAAGGGCTGGTTCTTTGAAAAAAATAAACAAAATGGATAAACCCCTAGCCAGACTAATTAAGAGGAAAAGAGAATCTACACACATAAACACAATCAGAAATGAGAAAGGAAAAATCACGATGGACCCCACAGAAATACAAAGAATTGTAAGAGAATATTATGAGAATCTATATGCTAACAAGCTGGAAAACCTAGAAGAAATGGACGACTTCTTAGAAAAATACAACCTTCCAAGACTGACCAAGCAAGAAACAGAAAAACTGAAGAGACCA
The DNA here is from genome assembly GCA_032199065.1 of Smutsia gigantea. Classification (NCBI taxonomy): domain Eukaryota; kingdom Metazoa; phylum Chordata; class Mammalia; order Pholidota; family Manidae; genus Smutsia; species Smutsia gigantea. Next base: position 89,877 of record JAVSCE010002026.1, read on the forward strand.
ATCACCACCAACGAAATCGAATCAGTAATCAAAAAACTACCCAAGAATAAAACCCCTGGACCAGATGGATTCACCTCTGAATTCTACCAGACGTATAGAGAAGAAATAATACCCATTCTCCTTAAGGTTTTCCAAAAAAATAGAAGAGAAGGGAATACTTCCAAACTCATTCTATGAAGCCAGCATCACTCTAATACCAAAACCAGGCAAAGACCTCACCAAAAAAGAAAATTACAGACCAATATCCCTGATGAATGTAGATGCAAAAATACTCAACAAAATATTAGCAAACCGAATTCAAAAACACATCAAGAGGATCATACACCATGATCAAGTGGGATTCATCCCAGGGATGCAAGGATGGTACAACATTCGAAAATCCATCAACATCATCCACCACATCAACAAAAAGAAGAACAAAAACCACATGATCATCTCCATTGATGCTGAAAAAGCATTTGACGAAATTCAGCATCCATTCCTGATTAAAACTCTCAACAAAATGGGTATAGACGGCAAGTACCTCAACATCATAAAGGCCATATATGACAAACCCACAGCTAACATCATACTTAACAGCGAGAAACTGAAAGATTTTCATCTGAGATCGGGAAAAAGACAGGGATGCCTGCTCTCTCCGCTGTTATTCAACATAGTACTGGATGTCCTAGCCATGGCAATCAGACAAAACAAAGACAAACAAGACATCCAGATTGGTAAAGAAGAAGTCAAACTGTCACTATTTGCAGATGACATGATACTGTACATAAAAAACCCTAAAGACTCCACTCCAAAACTACTAGAACTAATATCTGAATTCAGCAAAGTTGCAGGATACAAAATTAACACACAGAAATCTGTTGCTTTCCTATACACTAACGATGAACTAACAGAAAGAGAAATCAGAAAAACAATTCCATTCACAATTGCATCAAAAGAATAAAATACCTAGGAATAAACCTAACAAAGGAATTGAAAGACCTATACTCTGAAAACTACAAGACACTCCTAAGAGAAATTAAAGAGGACACTAACAAATGGAAATGCATCCCATGCTCTTGGCTAGGTAGAATAAATATTGTCAAAATGGCTATACTACCTAAAGCAATCTACAGATTCAATGCAATCCCTATCAAAATACCACCAGCTTTCTTCATTGAACTGGAACAAATAATTCTAAAATTCATATGGAACCATAAAAGACCCCGAATAGCCAAAGCAATCTTGTGAAGGAGGAATGAAACAGGGGGATTTGTGCTCCCTGACTTCAAACTCTACTACAAAGCCACAGTAATCAAGACAATTTGGTATTGGCACAAAAACAGACCCACAGACCAGTGGAACAGAATAGAAAATCCAAACATTAACCCAAACATATACAGTCAATTAATATTTGATAAAGGACCCTTGGATATACAATGGGGAGATGACAGCCTCTTCAGCAGCTGGTGTTGGAAATACTGGACAGCTACATGTAAGAGAATGAATCTGGACTGCAGTCTAACGCCATACACAAAAGTAAACTCAAAATGGATCAGATCTGAATGTAAGTCATGAAACCATAAAACTTTTAGAAAAAAACATAGGCAGATATCTCTTGGACATAAACATGAGCAACTTCTTCATGAACATATCTCCCCGGGCAAGGGAAACAAAAGCAAAAATGAACAAGTGGGACTATATCAAGCTGCAAAGCTTCTGTACAGCAAAGGACACCATCAGTAGAACAAAAAGACATCCTACAGTATGGGAGAATATATTCACAAATGACGTATCCGATAACGGGTTGACATCCAAAATATATAAGGAACTCACGCACCTCAACAAACAAAAAGCAAATAATCCAATTAAGAAATGGGCAGAGAACATGAATAGACACTTCTCCAAAGAAGAAATTCAGATGGCCAACAGGCACATGAAAAGATGCTCCACATCGCTAATCATCAGAGAAATGCAGATTAAAACCACAATGAGATATCACCTCACACCAGTGAGGATGGCCAACATCCAAAACACAAACAACAACAAATGTTGGCGAGGATGTGGAGAAAAGGGAACCCTCCTACACTGCTGGTGGGACTGCAAATTAGTTCAACCATTGTGGAAAGCAGTATGGAGGTTCCTCAAAAAACTCAAAATAGAAAAACCATTTGACCCAGGAATCCCACTCCTAGGAATTTACCCTATGAATGCAGCAGCCCAGTTTGAAAAAGACAGATGCACCCCTATGTTTATCCAGCACTGTTTACAATAGCCAAGAAATGGAAGCAACCTAAGTGTCCATCAGTAGATGAATGGATAAAGAAGAGGTGGTACATATAGACAATGGAATATTATTCAACCATAGGAAGAAAACAAATCCTACCATTTGCAAGAACATGGATGAAGTTAGAGGGTATTATGCTCAGTGAAATAAGCCAAAGGGAAAAAGGCAAATATCAAAAGATCTCACTCATATGTGGAGTATAAGAACAAAGAAAAAAACTGAAAGAACAAAACAGCTGCAAAGTAACAGAACCCTAGAACGGAATAATAGTTACCAAAGGGAAAGGAACTGAGGAGGATGGGTGGAAAGGGAGGGACAACGGGAAAAAAGGGGCAGTACGATTAGCAGATGTAATGTTGGGGGGGGTGCGGGAGGGCTGTACAACTCAGAGAAGACAAGTAATGATTCTATAGCATCTCACTACGCTGATGGATAGTGATTGTAATGGGGTTGGTGGGGGGACCTGATGAAGGGGGTAGTTTAATAACCATAATATTGCACATGTAATGGTAGATTAATGATACCAAAATAAATTATTAAAAAATATATCCAAAAAAAGAAAATTCAGTATCCAGACAGTAATAGAATGTATTTTAATAAATTAAAGACAAACAACTCAATAGAAAAACATGGGCAAAGAATTTAATAAGTACTTCATAAAAGCAGAAATGCTAATGACCAATAAAACTTAAAAATATTCTTCAACTCACTGGTAATCCAAGAAATGCAAAGCAAACTAAAACCACAAGGAGGTACCATTGTTCATCCAACAGAATGGCAAAAATTAAAGATTGAGATTTTCAAGTATTGGCAAGGGTGGGATGTATTCATAATCTTTACGTACTACAGATAGGATTGTAAATGTGTACAGTTACTTTGTAAAGCAAGACAATAGCTGTATATAGTACATTGAACCTGCTGAAATCCTGGAATGCATTAGTTTCACCCCCAAAAATCTATCCTACAGAGAACCCTGTTCATGAGCACCATGAATTTATATAATAATCCTGATAGAAACACTGATAGAAATGGAAAACAATTTTAAAAGGAAACAACTAAAATGTCCATTAGGAGGTAGTGAATTCTGCCCTATCTATACACAAGTATACTCTACTGTATTGAGAAAAATAAATTATAGGTACATGAATTTCAGAATTTCAGAATACAATGCTCAGCAAACAAACAGCAGAAGATTGATAGCAATGTGATTCCATTTATATAGATGTCAAAAGCATGCAAAACTAAAAAATTCTATTATTAAGAAATACCAATATAAATGGTATACTTATGAAGAAAAGCAAGGGAAGTCTCAACATAAAATCCACGACTGTATTTGCCTCTGAAAGGAAGGCAGACATCTGATGAGGGGTGCATTTGGTGGCTTTCAAAAGTATTGGGTGATGATATATAGGTGTTTATTTTATTGTCACTTTACAGAATACATGCATATTTTAAATTAATACATTTTTCAATATTTAATATAAATTTTAAAAGATACATTGAATGCCTGAATGACTTAATTATATACCATCTCGCATTCGAAATCATTAACTTATGAGTTTCCTTTTATTAAGTATTTTAAGTCAATGACATTCATAACTAAAACTTACTAAACCCTTACTACATTCCAGGCACTGAGGTAGTACTTTTTATGTGTTATCCCACTTAACCTTCTCAAATCTTTTCATCTTTATGCCCATCAAATAGATGAGAAGACTAAGGCACAGAGTGGTTAAGTATATTCCCAAGGCTTCACAGGCATTGAAGTGGACCCTGTTGGCTCCTTTGAGCTCACCAAGCCTTAGCTTTCAGTACCCAGGCAATATCTAGGTACTCATACATAGTCAGTGGTCAATGGACTAGAGGTATGGTACTGCCAAGAAGCTTGAATAATATGATTCAATAATCTTAGATGAGGCTTGAAGAGTATGACCCCCGTGAGTAGAGACTGGTATCTAGGTAAACCAACAGGGAAGATGTTAACCATCTATTGGACACTATAAATGAGTTAACTCATAGGATGAATCCAAACAATACAGAAATGTATGGGCTTGTTTTCTAATAGGATTATCGAAAAAACCTGAAAGCCTGCTACTATGGAGAAGGAGTAGAGGGAATCTGCAAGGATGGAGTAGTCCTCTGGGTGATAGTTTCTTTCTTTGTCCTCTCATTTTATTTTCACATTCATCCTGCCATGGCATACTTTATTTCTTTTATTGATGAGAAAACTGAGGTTCAGGCATGTTTTCTGCCTCATACAAGGGTCTGTCCATCTACAAAGCCATCTTTTTTCTACAAGACCATATAAGAAGGAAATGCTACTGAGCCTCTGCTATGTGTCAGTCTGTCCAGTGGTACAAAGAAGAGGACACTATGACATCTCATGGAATATCAACTTTGGCATCAAATGATATATTCGGGTTTGAATACACAATTCATATGAACCTTGACCTTTATAAACTTCATTTGGAAACTTGTAATCATTTATAGTAATAATGATAATAATAACAAAACCAAACTTACAAGATTGTCATAGTGATTACAAAAACTATTACATATAAAATGTTTCCCAGCTGGTAGCCATTTTATATAGTACTGTGCTCTCACTTATCCCTCCTTTTTCTAGGTAGGAAGTGAGTGAGCTGGGCTTGGATTTTCCACTGAGTAGAGAGGCCTTGGTGAATTGATTCCTCTCCTCTAAGGCTCCATTTCCCCATCAGCACTAGGGCTGTAGACCAGATGACATTAAGAAGGACCAACCCCCAAGAGCCACAGTAGACTAATAAAGCTTCAGACGTGAGATGACAAATACCCTCTATCATGTGAATGCAGAGGAGGGAAAAATGAATCTTGATCTATTCTCTTCTGATATAACAGGAAACTTAACTCTCACCACCCACCTCGCTGGGATCTGGGAAGGATTAATGAGACATAATGCTCAATGCTCTGCTGAGAGCTATTACTGCCTTACAGAGGGAAAAATCCCATTGTTGCCAGCAAACAAGACTGACAATTTGATGAGGTGTGAATATTTTTAGTGTAACAGGATACAAACACTGTTTTTTCATCCAAGGCATCACTCTATGCACACACCCTTATGCATTTTTATGAGGCCATTTCTACATAGCTGTAAATATTCTGCGCTTGCCCTTTTCTATGAGCTCAAAGAATGTGCTGACCAGGGTCCCAGCTGAGACTCTAAGCTGATTCCTAAGACTCACCACATTCTCTGGGAGAAATGTTAATAGGCATATTCATATTTCATGCCAGGGTACATGCCTTCCTCTGGTCAATACAAATTGCATCATACAAGGTCAGGGGCAAAGAAGCCCTCAGTGGGAGAAGGTTCAGCCATTTCATAGCAATGAATAAAGAGAAGCAACATGATTACCAAGACATAGAAGTGGAAAAAGGCAGGATGCCTGGTTCAAAATTCTGTCCCTACCACACTTGCTTAAAATGTCTGAAGGCTTAAATCTTTAAACCAATACCATTTCAAAAAACAATTCCACCATTTGTTCATTTAACAAGTGTTTACTGGGTGTTAAGTGCCTGATACTGTGCCACTTACTAGGATAAATAAATGAACACGACTCAGCTCCAGGCTTCACTGTGACTATATTTTAGTGAAGGACTTGGCAAATAAATAAAAAACGGTGACAACTCAGAGGTACGTGTGCAGTGCAGAGGTTCTCTTCCACCCCATCCCACCCATGAAGTGCCTCTACAATAACTGAGAAAGAGGAAGTTTGTCTCATGTCTTCCTGGGAGGGGTACCATGGGCAACTGTTTCCACACTTGATATCTGCTCCCCAGCTCTCACTCTGTGGCTGGTCTCATCTTAAGCTCTAGGTCCATGGCTGTCTGGAACCCTGTTATGCACTGTTGATGGGTGGGGGCCGTGGGAGAATGAGGGGAATGTCACGTTTGGCTCCCACACTGCATTCCTTAGGGAACCACTGCACAGACCTTTACACACATATCTAAGGTTATTGAAGGCTGTCATACATGGAAATAAGAATGTAAAACCATACACTATAAGCAGCAAATACTGCCATGTCCTCCTCCAAAACATCCCCAAACTAACTACTTCTCACTGCCAATGAAATCGTCCTATCTGGGCAACTCACAATTATTTATAATTTGGTTAATGTAATAGGCCCTAATGAATTTTTCAGGTTCTACTCTGTGTCCTCCTACCCCCAAAAATCTGTTCTCCCTCAACAGCCAGAACAACTTTTAAAAATATAAATTAGATCATACCTGCATTTGCATGAACTTGCCAATACTTCCGCCACACTTAAAATCCAAATCTTCACCATGGTCTTCAAAATATGTCTCCTGCTGACCTATTCCAATCTCCCTCTGACTTCTCTCCTTCTTCCTCTCTAAATTCAAACCACAAGCCCTCTCTATGCCTTGAAGATGCTCAGCTATTTTTTACCTTTGCGTCTACTCATTTCCCATTTTATTCTGTTTGAAATTCACTGTACCCAGGTCTTCACTTGGTGATGGCTTCATATCATGTTACAGCTCAGTCCCCTCTTCAGTGACTCTCCAGTTTATCCCACACCATTTGATATGCTTGCCTGACAAACTATGCACTTCTATTCCTTGCATAGCTCTTATCATGACCTGAAGGCATCCTGTATATTCTCGTTTTTGCACTTATTGTATGTCTTGCCCCACCAGGTTCTAAGTCCCATTAGGAAAAGGATTTTGTTGCCTTTCTACATTGTATCTCTAGCACTTAGCACCTGCCAAATGACAGTGGATCGATAAACGAATGAATATCCTCATAAGCAAAGGAAAACTATAGGAAAAGTTGAACTGTTCATATTTCTCAAACTGTTCACCAGTCCACAGTTCAGAACATCACCTTCTTCAAGCCTTCAGCCCTGATCCCTGACCCTTAGACATAAACGTTGGTCTGAACATATAATCTATTCCCTGCAAGTGACTGACCCATTTGCTCTACCCCCAGGTCCTCTAGGACATGCAGCTATCACACAGCAGTACATTTTCCAAAGTCTAAATCTTTTAGTCCAAGATTTCAACAACATGTTCCAAGATGAGTGCTGGCTCTCGGCATTTATCATAATGGTTCAGCCCCTTCAAATTCATTTTTCTGAAAGAGATCCTGAAATGCCCCCCCACTCATTCTTCTTTGTCATCCAATGAAAGATATTAGATTAAGAAAATGCACACATCTTCCAGGAGTAAGCATCAGTTCTCAAACATAGTGTCTTCTAAACCCATCTTCAATAAGGGGAACATGTTCCTAACAACATTAATATTTGCATAATTGTTATAATCCATTGGTTAGAGCATCTTCCAATATTACAGAAAGCAATGATCACTTGGCTTCAGACTTTTTCCTGGGTTCTTAATGATTTAAGAGAAACAAGGCTCAGCATAGAACCATCTGCTCCAATTGACCACCCCTTTTAATTATCAATAAGCCAACAGAAGACTTGAAACTATTTTAATGTTTTTTTTTTCTCTTACTTTTTAGACACTTCTTTGGTAGATTTGGTAGGGCTGTGTAAGAATCTGTTTGTCTAAGCTAGGGAGGTAGGTTGTTTTCCCAGGGAGGAGTTGTTCTTCCAGGTTCAGATGACAGTGGTAAACTCTGCATGCTTTGACTACTTTAGGGAGAGGTCACTGACACAGCCCAGGAGGGACAGTTGGGTGTGGCAGAAATGGGTGTAAGAGGTTAAAGAAGAAACTTCCCAGGCAGGTAATACTGAAGCCAGCCCTAAAGAGTGAGCAGAGTTTCCAGGCAAGGAAAGAAAGAGGAGAATTTCAGACAGAATCAGCATGGGCAAAATCCTGAAGGCAAGTGAGAGCATGAAACATCCTGAGAACCCAGGGAATTTCACAAAGCCAAAGCTTAAGGAGGCAGAAGGGAGGAGTGGCAACAGATATGTCTAAAGAAGTAAGAAATGTCCCTCTAATGAATAACCTGGTGACTAATAACAAGAAGTCGGAACACTTCTCTGACAGCAAAAGAGTGACAGGTTTCAAGCAAAGGAGAATGGAGTTTGGTTTTCATGACTTCATGTCAGCAACAGAGCTTGCCTGGAGGACACCTGCCCCTCCTTCATTGCTGGGTATCAAGTTAGGCCCTGCTTCCCTCCCTTGTTGCCCTATACCTAAGCACTGAGGATTTCTAAGAACGCCAACTACAAACCATTACCTGAGAAACAGGTTTGGGTTCTTCACTATGGAAAAGGCCTAATTGAAGTTCCCAGTAATTAAAATAGGCAAATGTTACTTATGTAATGGTTATGTTTCCAATGTCTTGTTTAAATAGATCTTGATATTTAGAGGGGATTTTTCATTGTCAAAGGTGTCTTTTTTATGCCTTGTACTTGATTGTTGATCCTTATCCAAAACAAATTGAGGTCTGCTGGCTAATATTTAGGTGATGGACCTGACATTTTCATTCTTAAGGTTATTAATCAGTTGTTGTACACGAAAAAAATAGTGCTCACATATTATCCACAGCTGCTCTTCAAGGCTTCTGAATATTGTGTGTGTATTGAACCAGTATCCTTCTGGATAGTGTTCCCAGCAAGCTAAGTAAGAAAAAGATCAATGTTTAGTTGTTCTAATCTGCCTAAGCTGAACACACAATAAATACAGCTTTGTTTTACAAATGGGAAAAATAGTGATAAAAAGTAATCAGAATATCAATTGCTGAATATATTTTAGAGGCCCTGCCAGGTAGAGGAATGAGCATTAAACTTGGTATCAAAGACCTCCACTTGCACCTAGCTCTGCTCCTGGGTGGTTTTATTACTTTGAATAAATTATTCGGCATTTCTGAGCACTTCTTCATCTGTAAAATGGGTTGCATGAAGAATGGTAACATCAAGACTGAAAGCAGTGTCCTGATAAGGAGATAGTGGCATTACTGTAATCATCGCCACCATTATACTATTGGGTTAAGAAAAAAAAAGGAATGATTATTAGAGACCAATCTTTATGGTATTTGCATTGTCATAAGCAGGAATTCAGGGTTTGTTTCATTTCTCCTTTAGTAGGAAAGAACACTGGATCGGGAGGGAGCCAGAAGGAATGGGCCCTCACTCACCAGTTGTGTGTCCTCAGCAAAGTTAGCTGATCTCTGCTAGTATCTCTTTTGCCGTGAGCATAATGATATCTTCTCCTCAAAGAGCTTTTATGGTGATGAAGGAAGCCCTTGCCCAGGGTTTAGCTTGTGCTAATGCTTATTGTCTACACCCTTTAGAAAAGCTTTGCCAATATTTTCCACGGGAACAAAGGAGTTACTGTCAAGAAAAGCCAACAGGATCAGGAAAGATAAGCAGTGCCTTCATCTCTCTGGGACTTCCCTGACCTTCCGTCTGTCCTCTGAAGTCTTACTTCAGGACACAGAGCTTCCCCTAGTGTAATTACTCATGCCATGTTTTTATCTACCATTTATTGGATCATCTCCTCAACCAAAAGTTCTTTAAAGAAAATAACTATATTTTCCTTACCACTGTCCCTTCAGAACTATCCACATTGTCTAGCACATTTTCATAAATATTGCTGACCACAGATAAAAATGAATGAAATGTGCTAAAATTCTTAGGACTCCTCCACATGGGCCATAAGAGATAATGAAGATGTACAAGTGTACATTTATTTCAACCAACTTTTTTCAATTCCTGTCATGTATCAAGCAAGCATCTTAGGAAATTCTAAACTTGGTTTTTGAGGTGAGCTCCATAACAAGGAGAAGGAGTCCTATATGAAAATCTGAATGTGTATTTCAAAAAGAGTTGTTGAAGGGACTCTCTTGTCCCCTCCTGGCGCGAGCCAGGAACTCTGTCTGTCCTCTCACTGTATCTCTCAATAAAAGTCTCCCTGGCTCTCCTAAAAAAAAAAAGAGTTGTTGAAGCTCAAGAATTGGGTGTATGAAAAAGAGATCCAGCCTTGAGTACATATAATAAAGGAATGGAACATAGTCCTCTTTGGAAAGAGGAAAGTGAATACTATGAACATAATTTGGAAAAATGCATTAGGCTACACCAGAAAAGTCTTGAACACCAGTCTAAGGGATTTGGGCTATAATCTGTGTGTAAAGAGGAGCAACTGCCCATTACTGATCAAGAGAATAACAACAAAATAGGGGAAGCACACATCACAGTACTTGCCAAGCACCACTCTCAAGCACAAACATTGCTTAGGATAGCTCATTTACATGACAAGCTGACGATTCTCTTTCCTTTGTTGGATAAGCTGATCTATATTCTCATTAAATAATTAAAATTAAATAAGCAAAATAAAATAAACCATTCCCCTCCAAAAAAAGAAACTTTTCTGTAACTGACGACCCCAGCCTACCACCTTCCTCCTTCTCCATTTCCTTCTTCCTATCAAGAAATGGTAATGGACTATTAGGGATTAGAGATGCAATGGACCCAGCTGTGGGCCCAGCCTTCGTGGAGCTTACATTACCCAAATAATCATATAAATTGTACCACTGCCAATTTTGATGAGTGCTGTAAGGGACAAGTATTGAGTACTGTGAAAGCACAAAACAAGATAATCTGATCTCTTCTGGGAAGTCAAGGACATTTTTTACTGTGAAAGTGTGGTTGAAACCTCAGTAATGAGTACAAATGTCATTTGTATGTGTGTGCATAGGTGTTTGTGTGTCTGAGAGGCAGGAAACATTTCTAGGAAAGGGTGTAGCCCATATTCATGTCCTCAGGCATGAGGAAAGATGGTTCTCAAGCACTTAAAGAATAAGGTGATATTCAACGAACATTTAGTGAACACTTACCATGTGCTAGGACTTTCAGGTAATAAGACAATACAAAAAATAAGTGCGAACTCTCTGATATTGAGAAATGGACAATAATAATAATAATGAAGAGCCATAGGCAACTGATATTAAACATTCATATAAAATAATAACAAATGTGCTTACTTTAATGTGTATGCACAACATGCCAGGTAGTGCTCTAAGCATATTCCCCCTGTGTATTGTTTCATTTTTATAACAACTTTATGAAGGAAATTCTATTTTTAATCCAACATTATAGATGATAACACTAAGGCTTAGAGACATTAAGTATATTGCCCAAGTTGGTACAGGTAGTAAATGATGAATATCAGATCCAATCATAGAAATATTTGAGCTCAAAGCTCTTGTCAGAACCATGGAACATTATTCTTCCAATAAATTTATTATGTGCCAAGCATACTGGTCCTAAACATTGCCCTCAAGAAGCTTACATTCTAGATTCTAGTGGAGGAGACTCCCAACAAGCCAACACATGAACTTGATAATTATTTTAATAATTTAAGGTATAATTTAAAAAAAATATATATATATATATATATACCAATATTAAGTTTAAAATTAGATGAGTTTTGAGAAATAAGTATCATCATACATGCACTGCCCTCATGATCTAGGACATACCACTGCTCCAAAATGTAGCCTTATGTCTCTTTTCAGTCAATCCCCTACTCTACCCACATCTCCTAGCAACCGGTGACCTGATTTACTATGGCTTTGCTTTTTTGTAATTTAACATAAACAGAATCATGTAATGTGTCGTATTTTGTGTCTGGCTTCTTTTGCTTACCATAATGTTTTAAGATTTATCCATGTTATTGCATGTAGCACTGATATCTTCTTTGTTATTGCTGAGTAGTTTTCCACTGAGTAAATACACCGCAATATGTATTTCCATTTAATAGGTAATGGACATTTGGGTTATGTCCAGTTTTTAGTTATGAATAAAGCTCTTATGGACAAATATATGTATGGGCATATCTTTCCATTTCTCTTGGGTAAATACTTAAGCATGGGATTGTTGGAGAATTAGAGTATATTTTACCACATAAGAAACCACCAAGGTGTTTTCCAAAGTGGCTATTCAGTCTGAATTCTATCACTCTGCCCTCTGGACCTGTCCTTCATTCATCAACCAAATCCTTCCCCATATTCTCAATCTCTTCACTCTATGCCCCAGTCACCTGCTTCCTTTAACACATACTGTAGAACGAAAGGAGCAGTAGAAAATTCTGGTGCCCATTGCTGTTTTCAGACCATTTCTCCTCACTTGGCCCCCAGAAACTCCAGCTCCCACTGAGGCATCCTCCACAACCCTGCTTTGTACAACACATCCATGTTGCTCTCATCTGCTGTCCTCCCCATTACAGCTCCTATTTCACTAAATATGTTAGGGCCTGCATCCTTATCTTTCAACTGTTATTCCTTTCACCATATATATTTTATTCAAAAAATATTTATATAGGGCTTATTTGGTGTCAGGCCCGTACTAACTACTGGTGATACAGCAGTGGACAAAAAGAGCCTCAAATCCCAGCTCACATCCAGCATGCATTCTACTGAGATCCATCCATCCATCCATACATAGGTATATGTGCACCATGCTTTTCTCTCTATTTCTATTATATTATATATTCTTCTAATACATACTTCTATTTTTTCATATATATATTTTATATTCTTTTAATACATATACTTATAATATAAAAATTAGAAGCATAGAGAAAATTAAAACTGAAAAGGAGCTAGGCAGGTCATTGGGAAGGTAAGAGGTAAAACTGTTTTAATTTTTAATAGGATATTGAAGAAAGGTTGCACCAAGAAGGTGACAGTTGAGCAAGGTGACAAGTGACAGACAAGGCCATGCATATGTGTGGGGAAAGAGTTCTGAGTAGAATCAACTACAAATACAAAATTCTTGAGTCTGGAATATGCCTAGCATGTTCAAAAACAGTGAGAAAGCCATTGGGTCTGGAGCAGAATGAGCGAAAGGGGTATAGAAGATGAGGTAAGAGAGAGGAAGGAAGGATGCAGTCAGTAGGCCAGCGGAAGGATTTGCAGGTTAGTTTAGGTTGGGATGTGAAGCCACTCTTGGGTTTTGAGCAGTAGACCAACATGATCAGGCTTATATTTGTAAAAGTTTACTCCAGCACTATATTGACAATAGAATAGTAGATGACAGACCAGTTTGGCAAGTTATCACAATAGTTTGGGAGACAGATATTTCAGGTGATAGTGGTTGGATTCTGTGTATATTTTTAAGGTATAGTCACCAAGATTTGCTAAGTAATTAAATGTGGGGTGTGAGGTAAAAAGATAATTCATTTTGTTCCAAGGTTTGGGGCAAGAAATAAGTAGAAGTATGGAGACACCATTTAACCGAGATGGAGAAGCCCCTGCAAGAGGAGCACATGTGGAGGTGGGACTGGGAACCCAGTATTCGATGTCTTTTCTTGATGACTTTGACATCTGCATGTAGTGCTCTGACTCCCAGTTTCAAGAAATCTTACCCCCTATTTTGTTTAGGATGCTATTCCTAGGGTGTGGTCTCATAGTCATTTCCTGGATCTTGTCATCACCAAATATTGCTTCACCTCCAAAGGGCTGATTTTAAGCATCCCACTCTCTGGGTACCACCTTGTCATCTCTAGCTCATTCATTGCTGCTCTACTTCCGCCTCTCTTTGTCCCCATTGGGAAATTCAACCCATCTATCTCACAATAGCATTGCTGCTGTCCTGTGCTCCTCTTCATATTTCTACGACCTTCCTCATTCACCTTAGATGCCATGGTCCATTATTACACTGACATCATTGCTCGCTTATCCAGTTCATTTTCTCCTCCTGTCCATACTCCACATCACAAAACCCTGTCCTGTTAAGCCTCAAATGTCCATTGCTCTGTTGCTGTTCTTGAATGTGGCTAGTGAAAGACTCAACTAGTGTGCTGAGTAGTCTCACATGAAACAGGATCACAAATATCTGATGTTCACTCATCTCGGATTAACAGCCCTAATTGATGTCCTTAATAAACTTGCTTACTTATGCTTTGGAATAACCATTCTATATCTTCTCAGAACTTTTCAAACATGTTAATTCCTCCTTTCCTGTATTCTTAGCTGATGGTCATGTTTCTTATGAAACTGAGAAAACAGAAGCAGCTGTGAGTGTCCTAAAATCTACCACCCTGTCTGTATCTGTGTATTTTGACTTGTCTCCAATTAAGTGGATGAATATCCTGTGATTGTCTGAAGCCAAATCTCTGAACTGGATTTTTTCTTGTCTCACCTAATAAAGATTTTTGTTCTTTCAATCATTTTTCTCCCACCTGAGTCTTATCCTGCCGTCTATTAGACTATTCCCATTATCATTCAAGAATGCCATAATAAAATTCATCCTTAAAAAATCCCCACTTAGACTGTAATGGGGTAAGTGGGGGGGGGGGGACCTGATGAAGTGGGGAGTTTAGTAACCATAATGTTGCACATGTAACTGTAGATTAATGATACCAAAAAAAAAAAAATCCCCACTTAACCCACATGTCCATTTACCTGCATACATATTTCTTTGCTTCCTTTTAAAATATAACTCCTCCAAAGTGTTTGCTATGTGTGATTCTAGTTTCTTCTGTGTTTCTAAAAAATTTTTGTTGAAGTGTAGTTAATATACAATATTATATTGGTTTCAAGTGTACAACATAGTGATTTTACAGTTATCTAAATTATTAAATGCTCACCCCAACTAGCATACTTTTAACATAGAAAAATGTTATAGAACTATCAACTATATTCTCTATGCTGTGATTTCATCCCCATTACTACTCTATATTATGATTGAGATTTTGTTTCTCTTTATCACCTTCACCTATTTCCCCATCTACCCAACCCCAACCCCTCCCACCGTGGTCGCCACTAGTAACTTCTCAATGTCTGTGAGTCTACTGTTGTCTTGTTTTGTTTTCAGATTCTACATATAAGTGAAATCATATGATATATGTCTTTCTCTGCCTGGCTTCTTTCACTTAGCATAATACCCTCTCCGTCTGTCCATGTTGTCACAAATGGCAAGATTTCTTTCTTTTTATGGGTGAATAATATTCCACTGTAAATTTGTCCCATATCTTCTTTATCCATTCATCTATTGCTAGGAATTTTCCCAAAGAAAACAAAATCTCTGATCCAGTTTCTTACTCTTATTCTCTCTTTAACATGTTTTGACCAGAAACTTCTCTACCAAGCCACTGAAACCACTCTTTTCAAAGCCATTAACAACCTGCATCTAGCCAATGTCAATGTCCAGTTTTCTTCACCTTACTCAAAATACCCATAGCATCTGACACAGTTGGTTTCTCCCTCCCTCTTTAAACACTGCCTTCACTTGGTCCAGAGTACTACCCTTTCCTAGTTTTTCTTTCTACCCCAATGGTGACAACTTCTCAGTCTCTTCTGCAGGGTCTACCTTGAAGAACCTCAAGGCACAGTCCTCAGGCCTTTTCTCTCTCCTTACCTCCTTGGTGATCTCATCCTTCCCCATGATCACAAATACCTTCTATATTTCTGAGTGTTCCCAAGCACCACAATTATCTGATCAGTTGCCTCCTAGGCATCTCCAGTTAAATGTCTAATAGGCATCTCAGCCTGAACAAGGTCACAACAGAACTCTTGGTCTCCAGCCACTACCACCAATCCCCACCACCCAACCCATAAAAATCTGCTTTTGTCTCCAGTTTCCCTTTAATAAATGACAGCACTACCCTCCTCAGTTTCTTCATTAGTTTGCTGGGGCTCCATAACTAAATACAACATACTGGGTGGCTTAAACCGTAGAAATGTACTTTCTCAGTCTGGAGGCCAGAAGCGTGGAGTCAATGTGCCAGTCGACTCGATTCTTTCTGAGGCTTTTCTTTTCGGCTTGCAGATGATCAGCTTCTAGCTATATCGTCACATTTCTCTCTGGATGCATACCCATGTCTGCTATCTTTCTGTGTTTCCAAATTTCCTCTTCTTCTAAGGATTAGATTGGATTAGGGTCATGATGGATTAGGTCCACCCTAAAGACATCCTTTTAACTTAATCACATCCTTGAAGATCTTATCTCCAAATATGACTATGTCCTGAATACTAGGGTTCCGACTTCAACATACGATTTCTGTGGAGTTACAATTCAGCCCCTAAGAGTTGCCCAGTCCAAAATCTTAGATGCTTTCCTTATTCCTCAGTTTTCCTGCTCAAAATGTAAATTAATCTTGTTCTTCAACCATACCTCAAATATGATCACATACTATCTCCACTTCTAGAACCCAGGCATGAGCCATGCCCATCACTCAACTGAATACGGGATACTAGAGTTGCTTCTTAACTGGTATTCCTGCTTCCACACTTACCCACACAGTAGCTGAGAGATCATAAATAAACAAACAAATTATTCCAGGGTCTCCTGATGCACTCAAGAGTAAAATCCCACTATGACCTTATCCTAACTAATTACATCCGCAATGACCTTGTTTCCAAATAATGTCACATACTGAGTTCTTGGGGGTTAGGACTTCAACATGTCTTTTGGGGAGGTACATAATATGGGAACTGGGAGAGAAGCATGAGAAGGGAATATGTATCCAAGCACTCTTCTTCTTTCCAAAATGTCCAGGACACAAATCCAACCAGAATGCTCCTGCACTGTAAAATGGAGAATGAGCCTAATATATTTTCATTGACAATACTGACATTGCAAGGAATTTTACAACCTCTGCCAATCAAATGCCAGCAGCAGCTGGCTCCCTCCCAGTGCCAAGTCAGCTTTCCCTAAACAGCTTATGACTGGCTTCTCAGTGGCTGTTTATGTTTTCAGAATATTAAGCAGTGTTTAGTCATTTTCTCAGGAAGGGTTTCTCAGTGCGGTTTCTAAAAATGTGCTGAATGTGTTTCCAAAAAGGAAAGGCGCCAGAGGGCCTTTGGTGGGGCATGCTGAGCCTTGTAATCACAAACAGATGACACAGCTTCCTGGCTCTGACTCCAAGAAACTACCAAGGGTCCTGAACACCAGCTCATGATCAGCCTGCATAAAAATCCCCATGGTTTACCTTACAAAGATTGTCAAAAATTATCATAGACTCAGTTCTACCAAGTCCCCAACCCCCTGAAGGGACTCAATTTTCTGATATAGAAGGGAACCGAATCTTTCTAGCACTGTGATTAAAAAAAAATCCGTGAAAGCACTGCTAGGACTTCAAGTTGCCAACAAAGCAATCCCCAGGGAATTGAGTATTGAGGAAAGCCAGGGCTTTGGCACCACACCTCTAGGGAATCCCCTGCCTCTGGTGAGGCTGTTCTTTCTGCTAAGGTTCTTAGAGTGCAAGCAACAGAATCTGACCAATGTAAACAAGGGAGAAAAGTGCTTATTAGATGGAAACTATGGGACCATGGGAAGCCTGAACCATCTCAGGCCACAGGAGGGCAGGAACAGGAAACATATTACAGACCTAAGCAATGGAAGATCTCCCATTATAGCATCCTTATAATGGATGGATCCAAGAGCCCTGGGTATCTATTATCTTTGACTAAAGTTTTCTCATCTAGAAAATGAGGAGAACCCTTACCTTACAGAGTGTGAGGATTAAATGAGATATTTGCAATGCACCCAGTGGAGGGCTACACAGCATGTGCTCAATGTATACGGGCTCCCTCCCCAGTCTTAGCTCTGCCTTTTTCATAGTGCCCTTTCTGCTCTTACTCTTCAAGATGGTAATAGGAAACCACTTCCTCAGTCTTCAACAGCCCTAGAATTCCTTGGCTTGAAACTGTAGCATTTCATTCTCTGTCTTCATGGTCACACGACATTCTCTCCTGTATGCCTCGTCTTCACATGGTATTTCTCTTTTCTTATAGGAAAACCAGTCATATTGGATTAAGGACACATCTTAATAACCTCATTTTAACTTGATTATATCTGCTAAGACCCTAATTCCAAATAAGGTAACATTCATAAATCCCGGGGATTAGGAATCCGTATCTTTGGAAGACACAATTCAACCCACGAGAGAGAATAAAGATGGCAAACACAAAGAAGTATACCATTGTTGCAGGGGAAACAGTAATGAGGAACATGCTTGGATCTTTTGGAAGATTTGCTTCTCTCAAGCAGGAAACAAGAATCACCCACCAGCACACTCTGCAGGGAAGATATCAGTGGACCAGGAGGCCAGACGTGTTGAGGAAAACTGCTTTCTCAACAACAGGAGGAGTAAACTTTCTCCCCTAATATCTACTATGTACAGAACCCAGTCCACATCACCTCATTTAGTCCTCCAACACCTGAAGACATTACAAGTGAGGAAAGTGCTTGACACTTCCGAATGATCAAGCAACAGCAATTGTTCAAGATGAGATCACTGGTAAATTTCAGGCATGTAATGTGAACCGGGCTCTGCCTGACTCCAGAGCCTGAGAACCGATGAGAGTCACTACAGGGAAACCCCATCACAGCTGTTTAGAGCTGTACACACCCAAGGAATTAAGGTTATTATAGTTTAATATAATTGTGGGCCTACCATTATCACCACATGGAAATGGTGACCATTAGATGTGGATAAGCTCACCAAGAGGATCCAGGGCTACTTTTTCAATCGATCTGATCTCTAACCATCTTCCATCTTCCTCCTCAGATCCCAGATTATCTCTGGGCCCAGATGGGGCAATTCCTGAGATGTTTATGCAGCTATAACCCATGGAGACTCCTAAAAATTGGCCACATAGTGGAAGGCTAAGATGTTATGCAGAATCTGAGTCTACCACACCTGAGTTGACAATCTTGCAATCCTTAACTAGTTCTATGACTTTAGGCAAGTCACCTAATATTGCTATACTGCTCTATCCCCATTTGTAAAATGAAGATAATTATGTCTAGTCATAGAGTTGTTGCAAAGATTAAATTAAATGTGGAAACACATGAAAAACACCTGGTACAGCACCTGATACCTAGTAGGTATTCAACTAATTATAGCTGATGTAATAACTTACATACCTCTATAAGGCAATAGACTCTCCTATATTTTAGTCCACTGCACTAAAGGCCTGTAACTTGATCCCAATGGAGAAGGAGTGTAATGAAAGAGCACTGGAATCATAAAACACAAACACAATAGGATTTTGCCCAAGGGCAACCATATTTCAAACCAGGTGATACAAGATACAAGAAAACACAGGGAACATTTCTTTCCTAGGGTTGCTGTAACAAAGGGCTACAAACTGGGTGAGTTAAGACAACAGAAATGTATTGTTTCACAGTTCTGGAGGCTAGAAGTCTAAAATCAAGGTCTTGGCAGAGTCATGCTCCCTCTGAAACCATTAGGAGATGATCCATCCTTGCTTCACCCAGTTTCAAATAGCCTCAGCAGTTTCTCACCCTATTAATGCATCACTCCAATCTCTGCCTCCATCTTTACATAACCTTCCACTGTGCCTCTGTGTCTTCACATTGGATATCTTCTTATAAGGACATCAGTCACTGGATTAGAAGCCCACCCTACTCCACTGTATTATATATGACCTCATCTTAACTAATCACACCTACAATGACCCCCCATTTCCAAATAAGGTAACACTCTGAGGTCCTGGGGGTTAGCAGTTCAATATATCTTTTGTGTAGGACACAGTTTAACCCATAACAGATCATTTAGACTGAATTCCAAGAGGATGGCTTTCCACTCTCTCCTCCAGGACCCAGGCTATGGTCAGACTGATGAGGTCTTGAACCCTCAGACTCAGGAGAACTTACTGAGTGTGTCACTTTCCAACTCTGCTTTGAGTAACGTCGCTCTGATAGCTTGAAATCAGCTATGCTGGGAGTATCCACACCATGATGATCAACAAACACTGCCCAGAGAGACTGTTATTCAACATTTACTGGCCTACAGCTGCCTAAGGGAGTCCCTTAGATCCCGTGGGATGGAAAAGATACAAGACCTCTGGATTTCAGAGTAGAGTGGGCAGAAGTAAGGAGTACTATCCCACAGGGACTGAGGAGTCAGTTCACTTCTCTTGGAAAGTGTGTACTGGAAGTCAGGATGTCTTCTGTGCTACCGCATAGGCCTCTGGTAAGGACTGAAGGAGATAAGGGGTGGAAATGCACTGTGTTCTTTACAAACATGGGATTACTATGTTGCATTTTTCTGGCAGAAACTAGTTTTATTCCCTTTGAAAAATACAAACAAGCCTCAGGCATGACATACGGTTGGGTGCTCAATATTTGCTAAATTGAAATATTATCATCCCAATCAGAAATTCAGGTTTTCTTCACCTTGCCCCAAAGTGGCTTCAGTAAAAGGATACATAAGTCTAGAATACTGGTCAATGGTTAAGCCAGATGACTTCTATAAAGACCTTGTCAACAATTCACCTTATCAACAATCACACACTACGGGCCAGTGTTTTCTCATCTGTCTCCAGTTGGAACCTGGAACAGAGCATCAAAACCCTTTGTTCT